>JAOVYX010015801.1:0-26605 GCA_035668315.1 Drosera spatulata | reverse complement strand
GGGGGGGGGGCGGGTGTTGCGGTTGGGGACGGGGAGGGATTGAGAGGAATCAGACATAAAGGAAGCAAGGTGTATACTGTATTTGCTATCATGTTTAGTGATGGTGGGTGCATAAAAATACGGAACAGAAAATGACCCTGCCAGTAATTCATAATTGCTCAAAGTCTTTCATCTGGGAGATCAATATTCGTCATTTTAATGGTCAATGCAGCACGCGCAATCCAATGGTCAAGTAGGGAAACAGACCTCAATAACATACTCCAAGAAAATTGTTTTACGGTACACCTCAGCATTTGGTAAAGCAATAGTTTTGCGTATGTGCATGTGTTTCCGAAAAAAATGACGTTGACACATCTATGTAACCGACCCTAGCAAATAGATAAACACCGGGTACACACTTCAAGAAAATATGGTTGTATGGTCCCAAATCCTAATCAATAGGAAAACCCGCAAGAGCTAGTATAGTTGTATGATGGCATCATATATGCACATGATGTACGGATCCAACTCCAAGGAAAAAAAGAACGCTTCTCGCAACTAATGCAAAACCAAATCTCTCTTTCTAACTTAGTTGACGTACCACTCTAATTACAAGAGTTGACCTATTAAAGTTTTTGAATTTTGTCAGGATCGGTTTCTCATCAAGATATTAGGACATGCACGAATCAGTAGAGGATCAGGTCAATCTGAGCTCAAACTTAAAGAGCGCATATATACTTCATGCGACATGCACGAGAGAAAAAAGGTTGTGAACCATACCCAAGTAATCAGTGAATACAAAGCCATCAGAAAACCGACCATCCGGAGTACCAGGAAAGCTGATCCCATAAGGAGCTGTCCAAGGCGAAGATGTGAATTTTGACAAAGGCCTTGCAGTATTGCCAGTGTCCGCATATGAATCGCCGAATGCAAACAACTTTGTATGTTCGCGGTTGCTAGATCCTTGTACACACAACAGAATCCCTGCACAGAGAAATGATCATTCATCAGACCAGTAGGAGCACAATGAAAAATCAGCAATGGAACATTAGCATTGGAAACAAAGCAGTAACTGGAAGCAGCAGTGTTTATGATTTGTTTTCACGAACCAGGCGCAATAAGGCATAGGATGAGGCGAAGCAATGGCGAGAACCTTTGATTGCCCATAGCCATACACAGAGGAGGATGGCAGGTTCGATGAAGGATAGGAGACTATGATATGAAGGTTCAATTCCTTCAGTTTTTGTTTTATAGAGGCAATAAACGTCATTGTTAAGGTTTAATATTTGAGTCAAACATACAGTTTTGCCGCCCAATACATGTCAACAACCGAGCACAAAACAGGACTTTCAAACTTGGCTTGATGATTTGACTGTTTTGTAATCATGACAGCTGCGTTAAACAGATTATCAAGACATAACAAAAATACACCTTCCTACGAAAGTCACTTCTAGTGCATTAGCAGTAGGGATTTTGTGACGTCGATTTCACAGAAAAATGTGTAATGTGTAATGAACTTGAGTGACTCGCCTCCTATCAGCTACAACTTCTGTGTCTGAACTATTCTTCAGGTTTGGACACACGGTCTTTTTCTTTTGGAATTGTAACCTGGGTTGAAAAGTTCACATACGGTTTCATATTGCCAGGTCTAAGGGAAATAGTTGGGCCTTGACATCTTCAAGTTTCAAATGTGACCCAGCTCATGTACAAACTCGAAACCATCAAGCGAGTAAGCATGAAATTTCTTCTTCATATTTGTTGTTATTATTTTCAGTTGTTGTTAATATGTGAACGTTGTCATCATAGGAGAAGTTCTCATCAAATGGCAAAGTCAATTCAAGAACCAGGTTCAATATCAATCTAATACTATAAAAAATACAACCTTGTGATAGCATGACATATAATATATTTGTCTAAAAAATGCATCAGTTCATACTCGTTTCATATACACTAAACCCGATTAGCTCAACAGGAACTCTTAACTTTAGGGTAAGACTTGGAAGGATACCGTGTCAAACAAAAACAAATACATAGTGCTCTAACTCCTAACAAATGAGAAACAGACATCAGCATCGTAGTCCAAAAAGACCTCGGATCTCGCTATCATGACCCGTTTTACCAATAAGATACAAGCTCTAACATAGTAATCCACAATGACCGTCAGATCTCGCTATCAGTGATCCTGTTTCTACTAGTCGCATGTATTCAGTGATTCCGACACAGACCAGAGCAAAGGAGGCAAAGCGTAATGTAACGTCCCAAGATTTTCTGTCCAATACCTGCTTAGTACGTGGCATTATCGCCATTTCAAAGTCCATTCGAAGCAAGACGACAAGATTACATGGGGTTTAAGTATCAAAAACATAGGAAATCAAAAAATACCCAACTTATATTGTCCTTTATTACATGAAAATCAAATATCCAGAAATGTAAAGAGAACGTTTTTATAGTTCAAATCTATTCAGCATTGTTGTATGACTATTCATCCCACCATCGTTTATTACCTGAAACAAACACGTAACCGTGAGGTTGGAAGCCCAGTAACACAGGATACATGCCCATTTCAGGGGTCCGACATGCTTATTATATCATGTGTTTCCCATGCACAAACAGGATGCAATGCAAATAACACCGAGCAATCATATGCCAAACAGGAGAATACTTATATTCACGTACGTATAGGATAGCAGTAATATTAACAACACTTTTAGTTGATCAGGTCAAGCCTTATTTCTCGTATTACATGTCATGTCGTGTTAATCTTCGTGACTTTTAAAAGTTGATGACATGGGAGGAGTTACCACAGAGATTTAACATAGTTTCCTAGTATGGCCGTACTAGGAACTATTAAACAGGCGTTGTGATCTCTGCAGTCAACCCAGGATGGTTAATTTTAATCAGACACGGTCAACACTCGTTGTCGTTGCGTGCACGCTAAAGGGATATTCAGTCCCTTCTTAACTAGTCATGTAACCGTAACTCTCCCAATCATTGTTAATTTCAGATTATTACATTATGATCAGGATTCAGATTGCTCAGACATGTGATATGAAATTAAATTATTAATTCCATGTATAGCAGGCGACTAACATGGCGTTAGAGATCATTTTTAACTATACTCAGGATTTTTAAATAATTAATTCCCCCATAATATCCAATTCAAGGAGTTTTGTAACATTTCATAATTTATTTCGTTACAATATAAAATCATTAGCACACAGGAGTCACCCAACAGGAAACAGGACATGTATAAAAAATATTTATAGCAATCTATAAATATTCTACATTTTTGTATCGTTATTATATTTCATGTGAATCAAAACACGCAAGAGAGTATTAAATTTCAGACAGACAAACAATCATGCATACACCCAGATTTTATTTTAATTCGTATATTTATAAAATATAAGATTACGATGTGTGTTATCTTGTCATTTTTATAAAATCAGGAAAGTTCTTCAATATTCCCCAAGCTTGTCTCATAAAAATTTTAAGAAAATTTTAGGTGAAATAATATTCAATCGTCCCATAAACGATTCGTATCATACGTCAAATTGCTGTTTATAAATGCCAATGTTGCAGTTTTTACTTTTTTGATGGAATGCGTATTCAATATAAATTACAAATACATAACGATGTTGGAAACCAAAAAAAAAAAAAAACAAAAACATCAAACACATGCATATCAAACACACCAACCAACACGGGTACAGGATTAGTTTCACTGAGAAGTAAAAATCACTCTACCGACAATCACCCCTTGGTCAGTTGATTAGCCATTGATTTCCCCTTTCCAACTATTTGATGTAAGTCACTGTTTGGTGCAAGATTTTAACGGGAGAAAGTTACTTTTTAATCATCAAAATATATATTTTTTTCGTTCCATAAAAATATAATGGGTTGATTTGATATACATATCAATATAAAATTTGACACACATATAACGAAGTTTAAATATAAATTTTTATAAATTTGATATGTGTGTCTTTTGTGGGATGGAGGAAATAATATTCACCAATTGGTCATATCATTAAAAATAATAGGCTTCAATTAAATAGGAAAGCAACAAATCTTTCATTAAATCAAATAAAACCAAATGATAATTAATAAGTTAGGATAACTTTTTAATAAAAAAATAAATTTTAAAATAAAACATATCAATAATTTACATTTTTAACTTACCTGGGAGAAGTTCTATTGTCAAAAAGAATTGTTTCAATAGTAAATTGGTTTTTTTTTTCCCACAAGATCATAGATATCATGAAGTAAATAAATTATGAGAAAATTGAGATAAATATAATCTTATTATTAATAGGAAATATGATAGCTCTATCGCATCTATTAGAGCATATTTCAATAATTTCTTTTTCCATTGATACAGTAAATTTTACGATTCTTAATAAATATTTTTTTAATTTTTTATTTGGAACGAATGGAGTAGATTATTTAGTGATGTTGTCATGATTAAAAAAAAAAAAAACTAATATACAATCGGCTCTTAAGGAGGCGACGTGCTATTCCGATCAAATTAGTTCATCTCTATCCTTGTGTAGTGGTACTTCAATACTTATACTAGTACTTCATTCTCTCATAGAATGGGTAAAATCTTATTACTATAATTTTACTTAAACCGAAGTGTATGTGCTCTCGTTGGCATTGATGTTTGCAGCCATCTTTTCTAGTAATTCGTAAATTCGGAGGATAAGTCATCAATCACAAAAGCATAAGATCGTTAATCAATAGACGTGAGAATATCACAACCACGTTGAATATATGGTCTCGCTATTATTTGATTAATGAAAAATGTATGTCATATTACGTTTATACAAATTTAATTCAAGATTCATGATTATAGTGCATGTCAAACGATCACCATGAACATCATAACATAAAATAAAAATACCACAGATTAATATCACCACCAAGCAGATAAAAAGTAACCAGAAACGGAAAAGGTAAATTTCGCCTAGTCTAACGCAATCAGGTTCGGTCACAGCAATTACACAAGATATCCGCGGATTTACTCAAAAAAAATCCGACATTATCCAAATCCACAAAAAATCTAACCCACCCTTTTAACCCTCCTCATCCCCTTATAAATATGGTTACACCAACACTTCACAAATCATTCACACTAATCATCCTAATCGATCAATCAAAGTGTCGACGTAGAAAAATCAATTTACGTTACGTTTACGACGAGATTGTTAACCATGGAGATCGATTTGACGCCAAAGTTGTCGAAGAAGGTGTACGGCGGCGACGGAGGATCGTACCACGCATGGTGTCCTAATGAGCTGCCGATGTTGAAAGAGGGAAATATCGGTGCTGCTAAACTTGCTCTTGAGAAGAACGGGTTTGCTCTTCCTCATTACTCGGATTCCGCCAAGGTCGCATATGTACTTCAAGGTAATCAAATACTATTAGTAATATACTACTTTCACATTTGATTATTTTGATTTGATAATGTGATCATTGATTATAGAGTTTGTGGTTTGGATTATCATTGATTTGGGTGTTTTTGTTTTGACTTTTTGTGGGTCGAAATTAGTTAGAATCGCGATTTTATTGGGATTTTGTATCGGGTTAACTGGACAATAAGATTGAGACTTTGACTATTTGGGTAATTGGGTATGATTTGATTTGGGGTATGGGTGATGATTCATTGTTGTTGAATGATGATGATTTATTAATTTGGCGTTTTGTTCATTATTGTTCAATTTGTTTAGGGGGGATTGATTTATATTGATCAATATGGGTTGGTTTGTTTTTAGTGAATTTTGTTTCATATAATACAAGTTGAAAGTTGGTTAAAAACTCTCATCTGATTGATTATCATTCACGGTCCTGTTGGTTTTGATCATAATCATATTGCACAATATACTATCGTTTTCCACAAATATTTGGGGATGATACATCTATTTGTGTCTCTTTTTGGTTTGGTTATGTCATGAATCGTAGTTCTGTTCGTCTGTTTGGGCTTGCTCTTATACAAGAACCAAGATTTCTGACTTTTTATTTGAGGGCATGTTTTGTGGTTTTAGATGCAATCCAAGTTATATTTGTATGCCTTCCGCGCATAAATGTTATCTACTATTAATGATATCAGGGAACGGAGTTGCTGGCATTGTGCTACCCGAGAAGGAAGAAAAGGTGCTGCCAATCAAGAAAGGCGATGCCATTGCGCTCCCCTTTGGTGTAGTGACCTGGTGGTACAACAAGGAGGACACCGAGCTGATTGTCCTCTTCCTAGGCGACACCTCCAAGGCACACAAATCCGGTTCCTTCACAAACTTCTACCTCACCGGGACCAACGGGATCTTCACCGGGTTCTCCACTGAGTTTGTGTCTCGTGCATGGGACTTGGACGAGGCCACTGTTAAGACACTGGTCACCAAGCAAACTGGCACAGGGATTGTCAAACTGGATGGCTCCATCAAGATGCCTGAGCCGAAGAAGGAGCACAGGGAGGGGATGGCGTTGAACTGCGAGGAGGCTCCCTTGGATGTTGACATCAAGGGTGGCGGCTGTGTTGTGGTGCTGAACACCAAGAACCTGCCCTTGGTTGGTGAAGTTGGGCTTGGTGCTGACCTTGTGAGGATCTATGGGAAGTCTATGTGCTCTCCTGGCTTCTCCTGTGACTCTGCTCTTCAGGTCACTTATATTGTTAAGGGCAGTGGAAGGGTGCAGGTTGTTGGTGTCGACGGGAAACGCAAGCTGGAAATCACTGTGAAGGCTGGGAATCTGTTCATCGTGCCGAGGTTCTTTGTTGTCTCAAAGATTGCTGATGATACTGGGATGGAGTGGTTCTCTATCATCACCACCCCTGAGTAAATATCTCTTTATTCTTCATGCTATTTAGTCACCAATAATGTTGCTTGACCCTGATGACATATGCTCCATATAACTGCATATATAATGCTGTATTGGATTGTCAACGAGGTTTTTCATGTTCCATGTGAATTTTTCCTGATGCAACTGTTTGGATTGTGCAGTCCTATCTTCACCCATCTGGCTGGAAGGACATCAGTGTGGAAGGCTCTGTCTCCTGAAGTGCTGCAGGCGGCCTTCAACGTGACCCCTGAAGTCGAGAACCAGTTCCGCTCGAAGAGGACTTCTGATGCCATCTTCTTCGCACCACCAAACTAGACAGAGAATGCATTCGCTCGTCTCTGGTTGCAGTAGCTAGGTTATGTTTTGAGTTTCAGAAATTTGTCGTTGGTGGATTAGTTTACTTTGTTTTCAACTTCAGTTGTTTCAAGCTATCTCCCCACAAGGGATATCTTATCAGAGTAGTCTCTACTCAGGATTTTTTTCAGCAATAAACAAATTTTGGCTATCTTATTTCCATGCTGTGATCGATACTGTGGCAAACATCTCTGGTTTATCTCCCGATGCTTGATTTGTCGCGTTCAATCACGCGTCTATTCTACAGCTTCAGTAGACTTTCAATATGTGTTTACCGTACGTCTATATTCTGTGTTTATTTTACTTCTCATCATGTCATTCGGAGAAGGGGGCAATCGCAGCATTATATGTTACAATTATGAAGCCTAAAATTTAGGTAAACCATGCTACAATGCTCAATAAGAACAGAGCAAATGGTCCTGTAAAAAGCTCTTGATTCTTTCACTAGTGCCATCTTCTCCTAGGTTAACAAGGCACATGATCACTCCGTCTCGAACTATAATTTCGGCAGATAAAACTCAACATGATACCGAGTTCCTATGAGCTGGAGGTAATTTCCTACTCTGTCATGTTCATCACCACTGACGAGTCGTAAAGTCGTTGTGTATTAAAGAACAACAGTCTAGCTATGGTGAAACTGCCTAAAATTGAACCAGATGCTCTGTGAAATGAAGCAAACCTTCTGGTTTGGGTTTGGAGAGCAGAACTTACTGCGTCAATATGCCATCACCATTTTTGGTCATTATGTGCATAGTGTAAATAGCTGTTTACATGAACTTTAAAAAACATATGTTCCGGATAGAAATGATATGCAAAGCAATCAATAGACGCAGTCTGTCTAATTAATGAGTGGTGTTCATCTGGATTAAACTCACAATCATCCAAGATGAGATTTGAATGCTTCAGTCGCATGATTCACCACCCAGGTATAGGTATGTCATTGCAGTTCCTTCAGTTACCATCAAACAATGGAAACATAGACGAAAATGCAGCATAAAAATGCCTGGGTGATTTTGCATGTGATCACCAATATGGAAGATATCTGATATGAAAACAAGATTCTCGATCATGTTCAAGCATGCCGTGACCATTAGATCAAAGACAAGCCCTTCTTTGCACCTATTTACATGACTTATTCGACAGCAATACCAAACAATCGAACTTTTCGATTACAGAGAGACCCCATAGTCCATTGCAAAATCTATACCATAGCAGCGCCATAAGAATCAACCTAATAAGAAATGAATCCAACTGGTATGTTGTTTTGTTTACCTATACTTGAAAGGTGTAATCTTGATGACCAAACCAGGAAAAACATCATCTGGGTCATGAATATGAGGATTCTCTTCGACAATGAAAGGATCACCACACTTCTCACTGATTGTTTGTAGAGTTTCGCCTTCTCTCACCACATAAATCTCATCACAAGGCCTCTTCATCATCATCGTTATGGTCGTCCTCTTCAGGCTCGCCATATCACCAGTGCCATCGCCCCTCTCCTCTCCTCGACACAAGCTTACCACCAGCATCAATGCCATGAAAACGGCGACATACCTGGTCGCCTTCTCTGCCATCGTTAACCACAACGAAACATCCTCTTCTAAGAATGCCCTCTTAACCCTCCTGACGCCGCCCATATAATCTTTAGATGAAATGGGACGAGAAATTCAGTTGATGTTCTTCTTGTAATGGGATGAGAGGAGGAACAAGGTGATGATATAGACAGGGGTATTGTTTACATTTGCTTAAAGGTTGTTGGAGGGGTGAGTACAAATGGGGATTAAGTTTAAGGTTAGTGTGTTGGTTTGTGGTAGGTGACTTGTCCTATGAGTTTGTGTATAAATGCATGATATAGTTGGAGGGAAAGTTGGGTAACTGCTTTGCTTCAGAGAGTAGGAGCTCTGTCTTGGATAGTTGGATTCCTTTCTTGTCTTGATTAATGTTTAGTGGCATTCATTCTTATTCTGGTAAGTTTTGGAAGCATTGGTAAGACAATGATAACATGTTCCGAAAATTGTGATATGCTTAGAGCCGATAATCATACTGCATGATCCATCTTATGTGAGAAATAGACTAGACTCGATCATATGATTCTTGATCAAAGTTTACTACGTACATAGGTCGATACGTTAAACCTGATCGATCTACTGACTGTTTCGAAGCACGAATAATATCCATGCCAGTTTAAACGTATTTTAGAGCCGAATAAGTACTTTTTGGATGGATTAGAGGGGCAACTTGCATGTTTTTGGTCCTTAGCATCCCAATAAAGAATTGGCCAAGCAAGAGGGGTCCCCTTCATCCCATCCCTAGAAATGTTGAGCACACCTAACTTTGATGTTCTAATCGCTCTTATGCACAACTTAATACATGTAGCAAGATCAACAAGGGCTTTTCATTTGGGTGAGAATGATGAATAACTGTCCCATCTCGATCCTCCTCGAAATAATCTTCTTTCTACTAAGCACAACTGAATACTCTTATTTGATGGTTTGATGCTGTCAATGCCGATCTTCATGCCAAGGACAGTACAAACTTTGATGAAAGCAACAGCATGCTAATCTACACGGTTACATACAGAAATAATACGGCTAGAACTATGCTGCGGTTGCACAAGCATATAATGAAAGACCGCCATTGTTTTTTTATGTTTATTTTTTTCTCTTGACGTCGAAACAGAACGCGCTTCTCCAGAAGGTGAATATATTATTTCTAAAGAAATCGCTTCATGAGGATGCGATTTCTAACTAACAAAAATCGCAAATAACTTGAAACCAGTTTTTCTTTGTATTACAAGACGATTTCTTGTATCACTTGAATCCGGTTTTCTTTTTTAAGATATGTGTTAAATAATTTGAAACTTTTGGATCGTTCATATTGTATTACATTTCTTAATCAAGTTATAACTTCTTTTTGTTATTGTCTTAAGTTTTATGTTAATTTTCACAAAAATATTTTCTGTTATTAATGAGAAATCGCCTCCTTACGAAGCGATTTTTGTTGATAAGAATCGCCTCCTGCGACTTCTTCATAAACAATAAAATTGCTTTTTGAAAAAACGATTTCTTTTTTGACATTAATGAGAAAAATTTGGACATCAAATAGACACTCCCATGAAAGACCGATGGTGTGCATGTAAGCATAGATCTTCCCGCACGATCTAGCAATCGCCATTGTTTTCATTAAGGGGCAAAAACAAGGTAAAGGCAAGTCACAAGATTAGGTTATTTCACAGGACCTGGCACAGTTTTGTTATAATTTCCGCATGTCATCTGCCTCATGTTCGAGGTCTCGTAGGGTTAACTGCCCTGTTCCAAAATTACAGGTGCAACCAAATGTGAACTCACTTCTTGTAGATACAAAAGGCATGAAAGCGCCTGCCTCAAAGACCTCAGGGGCAACAAGCTAACCAGTTTATGTTCGCCAGCCTCGATTTCCTCTCACTGACCAAAAGTATGGAATCTGAATAACCGTGTAAGATTTCTTCTCCCCAAATTTCCATCACTCCGGACTCAAGTCATTGTGCTGGTCCAGTCCTCCGACAAGGAATCGGTTCCGTTCAGTCTCTTCAAAATTGCTCTGCAATATATGAAACGAACTAAAGCTCTAAGAAATACTCGTCCACAAGAGCCAACTGCTGTACATGAATCAGATTTAGACTACTACTCGCAAGAGTTCTAAGTAAACTTGCATGAGCTTCACATCTGCACTCTAGTTTCCTGATAATCTACTGGACAGATAAATCCAAGGTTATATTTGATATCTCCAAGGTTTTCTTTCCATTTATTTTATTATAATTTTTTCAAATATATACTCGTCCCACATATAAAAAGTTCACTTGGACCTATCATTTCCCTGAAACTGACGTAAAAGGAAAACCCCGAGCAATACATACCACTTCCACATTGCACAATGAAAGGCAAAGATGCAGGGTTATGGTTCTCACCTTTTTCAAAGTGTCTTCTGCATCAGATATCAGGATCCCATCACATTGGATGGCCCCTTTGATGGTTGGACCTTAATATTTCCAGCCGCTTGACCAGTAGAAGTTCTAGTATTAACCCCTTCAGTCGCTGCCATGGACTTCCTTACCTGCCCGACAAGTTCATGTAAACATAGATACTTTAGGGGCAATATGACCTGAAAGTACAGAAGGCAATAGAGGCATAGCACATACTGCCACAAGCCGCTCACGATGAGCATCACTGACCAACTGCAGAGGACCAGAAAAGTCATGAGAAACAGATTGCCTTTCACAAGTACAAATCAATGTTGGCATGGTAACTTACTGGCTTTCGATAGGTCTTGATCTCATCTCCACCAAATCCAGGAAGTGTCATATTCCAATTTCTTTCTGTTTGATAACATTCAAAACATCAGACCGTTTACATGGGCAAGAAGAAGTCTGAGAAATACAATAATTGCTACAATCGTCAAATACGACGACATATACAAGATCCAGCATGCGATCCTACCTAGATGCAGCAGTATGTCTTTTGCTTCCAATGTACTCGACTTCCGATGTTTTGCCAAGGAGCAACCAAATGTCGTAATCTGCTCAACCAGTAGGAAAGCAACAGGACTATGATTGATATCATAATGTAAGGCATGTGCGAATGACAAAGTGCAGAAATATGAGGCAAGTGCTTCCCAGACCGAAAAAATGTCCCCCAACACACGGGCTGACTTGTGTAATTTATAAACCATGAAATAGCCAGAAAAGTCTTCCCTTATCAAGAAATTAATCTACTTTTCTCACAAATATAATCATTTGGATTTTGGAACACAACAACGAAAAACAATGACAGGTTACTGAGAGCTACAAACTCACCGAGTCTACAAACTCTTCGGCAATATCAAGCAGAATGTCTTCAACTTCGGGATCCAAATGCTCTGATGGATCAATCTGCACAGGGAAAACAGAACAATATACTAGCTTATAAGGTCCTCTGACCTGAGCTACTGGTTGGGTTTCAGCAATTGGAAAACTAGATGGTTCAATCTTTGAGGACTGGGCGAGACAAACAAACATGTTTCCAAAAGCGTCGCCAGAAGTGGGAAGAAATGTCTGATAAAACAAAACGCCAGTAGTCCGTTCACCTGGTTTACAAGCTCCCGAATGCTTCTCTTGCCGATTATCCTATCACCAGATTCATCCAAGTCTATAATAGCAGTTCTATCGCCAGAGGATGGCTGAACAGCCCCTGGCTGCACCAAAGGTGTAGACAGAGACCTTTGGCTACCTAATCCCTGAACCCGAGTGAGCTGTTGGTTGGGTAAAGATTGTGGAGCCCATGGGGTTGGCATGTTCTGTGCAAGATGCTCCAGAGATTTGTTCGAAGGCGTGAAAGCTTGCGGTTGTTGCTGAGGAGAAGATGAATGCTGTTGCTGGGGAGTTGCTACCATGACATGATGAACTTGCTGAGGAGCATTCGACCTTTGCTGCAAGGCCAGAGGATTCATCTGGGCTCTAAATGGTGGTGATGGCAGCGGAGGCCTCCCAAGGGGTGCAGACAACCAAGGCTGGTTCTGTGACTGATGACCTTGTGATGTACTGGGGGTTGGAATACTCGTAGGTGCTGCAGAAGAGGGTCTTGAGGAGTTGTGTCCTTGAAAATTCTGTCAAGGCAGGGAAAAAATACAAAATCACCAACCAAAAAATCATTGCCAGACATTTAAATAATCATCCTGGCGCATGCGAAAGTTTTTAGGATTGGGTATTCCAAGGAAAGTGGAGACCAAGAAATATCATGTTTCTGATAAGATCACGTCAACCATGAAGATACAAATAGTAGTCACAATGAGGAAAAAAAGGCACTAGGACCTTGCGCACACAATGGGAACCTTGTAGGATTCACAGAATCCTTGGGTATAATCAACTTGCACAAGTCGCTTACCAGAAGCATTCTTATAACTAGGGAGATCTTTTAATCATAAATAAAGAATAATGCCACAAGGTTTCTCTACTTAACAGAATAAGATTCATCCTCTTGGTCCTCAAGCAAACGAACATACAGGTGTTCCGTCACTCTTTCCTGCCCATTAAATGTGTCAAGAGTTACGCTTATACCTAGTATCCGGCCAATACATCCCAACAGATTCCGTTGATGTACATAAACTAGCAGAGAGATTACCCTTAAAAAACATTTCATTAAGAAAAAAGCTGGTTTTATGATAAGACGTTGATTAACTCGTAAATATCAAGTGCGAACATCTTATCACGAGTCAATCTGCTTATTTAAACAGATGAATAATCGCTCAAGCCTTCATTAGAATACACTGAAGGGGAGATCATGTCCGTGTATTCTTATAAGAGGGAGTTCATTGATGCTGTAGATCCAAACTTCACTGGAATCCTCCAAGAACAGATTTAGTGGGATTATACGTAATGATTCCTTAAAATGACTTAACTTTTAGAAAAGAATAGAATTTCACAGCTAAAGAAGGGCAGGGAAAGTAATGAAATGAGTCAAAAGTATCAAACTTCAGAACTGACTTGAGAAGATGGCTGATTGTTCGCCGCAAGTTGTGGCCTAGAAGACAACTGAGCAGGTCTCTGCGGATGTTGTGCCTGAACTGCATTTGGTCTGATTTGTGAACCTATGATGCCTGCACCCTGTATACCTTGGATTGCATGCCTAGCCTGTTAAGAAGCAACTATACACAGAATCAACGAATGATATTCTCGCCAAAAGTCACAAAGCAATAGAAGAAACCAAAAACAGAGTTCTGCAAAGTATTCCTTCCAGACAACTAATACAAACAAAGTTATACATGACATTTGGAAATTGACCCCACTAAACCTCTATAGGTCCAGCTACCTCAAAGAGTTAACCTCGTTAATCTGATGCTCTGGTCGAGAATGTTTATCCCACAAGTTCAAGTCTCAACGAAAATTTATGAGATAAGAGTCTAAGACTATGCACATTTTCTTGGTTTTTTCCCCTTTAAAGGCTGCTCAAACAGCTGCCTTGGATGCAAGATGAGTTGAAGTAGATGTAGCATTCATAGAACACATCAACAAAAGAGATAAGATGGTAAATCGAATTCCCCCAGACTGCATCATTTGTTGTTCAATATTGTCATTCCTCAAATGATCCGCCCACTCTCCTCCTCACCACTTTATTTGGTTTCACGCACGAACACCATCACCACTCTTGCTTTCTTCCAAAAACATGACACATTATACAAACCAAACTAAGGTCATAGTCTAAAATGCACCATTTTCCATCATCCCATTTAAAAAGCCAAAAATACGAGAAGCCAGCAGTTCATTCTCCACACATTTGCATTATCACTTCAATTCTCCCGAATAGAGCAACCACCCTGGCCACATAATCAGACACACAAAAACACCCTGCAACAATCAACATGAACACAACAAATACATTTATCCCAAGGACAACTCACAGGACCGGAGCTAGTCGTCGACATCACGCTCGCGCCCTCGCTGACGCCCCCTGGATTCCTCGCAATCCCACCACCAAACTGACTCCCCACAAACGACCCCGAAAACGCCGCTGGACCCGTCCCCTGAGGATGCCCAGCCGAATATCCCATCGCAATGCCTCCTCCTCCTACTCCTCTTTGTGGCGGCTGCTGCCACGCCCTGGTAACCGGCCCCGAGGTAGTTTGAGGGATGAATGAGGCAGCCGAGGTGGTGGTTGCGGCGGTGATTCTAGGGTTAGGGTTAGGATTAGGGTTGGGGTTGGGGTTTGTGGTGGAGGTGGTGGTGGAGGAGGAGGAGGGTGGTTGGGGTTGTGGTAGGAGTTGTGGTTGAGGAGCGGTGTCCGATTGCGAGGTCGGCGGCGCCGGAGGTGGAGGTGGAGGACCTGGTGGTGGTGGTTGTTCCATTGTCTGGATTGGATTTTTTGAAAGGAAGGGAGGGAGATTTGCTTTCGAAGGGTTTGATGAGTGAAACCCGAGGATTGCCGATTCCGGCTGCTGTTGAAACCTTTCTGTGTTCTTCTTATTCAAATCTTAGATGGTTGTAAATTAGTTTATGTTTTTGTCTAATATAAGGTCATAAAATATATATTGATTCAAAATTCAAATTTGTCACGTTCATTGATTTCTGTCAAAACTTTACTGATGTTGGTGAGGACGTCTTATCAGTGTCCGGGGATTAGTTGAGGTGCGCGGGAACTAACCTGGACACACTCGTCATCAAAAATATATATATATATATATTGATTTAGTCTGTTATATTTTTTAGACTTGATTCATGATTATATGATTGGAGAAAAATCGGTTATCATCCCGCCAACAATAATATAGATCCCAGATGATTAAAGGCTCACCCTCTATCAAAAAGATCGGGAGTTCTAATCCACGTGATTTTTCAACTCGTATTTGGGACAAATCCTGTCGGCTTCGATCCTCTAAGTTTGTTGGTTATTCGATCGTTGATATATGCTCAGTTAAGCCATCGGAAAATGGAAGGAGAAATTAGAGCAAGTCGAAGATGATCTTTTGAACAATGTGCTATAAGACAACACAAAGATTGTTAAAATGATACTTGCTTCAAGTATTGATTTATTGATAAAACGGTAGTATCCTATTGCGAATACAGTGTATATAAGTCAAAGAACAATTACAAGGATGGCATAGAACCATTTTATTGATTGGTGAATGAGAATTCACCTTTATTGTGGTTGATTAATTGAATGGGAGATTTTATCTAAAAAAATATTGAACTGGTGATTGACAATGAAAAGAAAGATTTAGCAAATTCAAAGAATATTTCTATGAAAGAAATAGTGTTGTAAATTTGCTTCGTTACTCAGCTTCATGCTTCCTGTATCTATGTTTAGCAAGTCGCGCTGCGACTAACTTCAAATGGCATAGGCTCAAGGTTGCAGTTTTGTTGAATCATGGAGACGCGATCCCAGTTGTAGTACTGATCGATCTGGCACTCCGCTTTGACACAATTGCACAACTGCTTGCGCTCTTCGTCACAGCGTGCAGCCATGTACCTTTCCTTCATGAATGCGAACGATTCACAGCATGTCATGCCGAAGATTATAAAGGGACGAGTGTCGAGGAAGAACTCGTCGCCCGTCTGCAAGTAGAGCTGGCAAGCATGGAGAAAGTGTGTGGGATGCCTGCAAGTGAAGTTCCAGTTACTTGGTGTAGGAGTCGTTGGCGCAGGGCTGAAGTAGGCAGGATCAATTGCAGTTGCAGTTGCTACAGCCACGACGACGAGGAGAATGGTTAAGTTGAGCAGGATGGATTGAGACATTGTAATTGATTGATGATGTTCTAAGTTGGCAAAGCGTGAAGAGTGTAATGGCGTTTGAAGCTTGCTTGATGGTCCTAATTGTATTGAGCTGATTGGTTTGGTGACTCCAGTGCAAACAAATTCATGCATATTTATACTATACAAACTAGCTAGAACACTGAAGTCAAACTCAACCTCGTACGCGTTTTGACATTGCAAATTGCCCCTTCATGTTTTTGAAAAGAGTAAAATTTGCATATGGTCTAATTGATTCTTGGCAGTTTAGCAATATTGTGTCTCGTGACTTAAATCGTTGCTAACAAGAAGCGTAAATGTCGATGATACAAACTTTTAAGGACTAATACATATTTTCCAATTTAAGCAAATCAAGCTTAGTGGCCTTGCAAACCTGAATTTACTCGAAAACCTCGAACATGAAATTCGAATATGTCAAAATTGAAACATAATTCTTCCGTTGCCATATGGATCATGTCGACATGTACAAGCACAAATTTGACCGGAAGAGTACTCCTAATTGTAAATTTGTCACTAGTTACAAATCACTGCAATTCATCACTATACATAAGAACATCAATCTTATGAAATAGTACGATGTTAGAAATATTTCACGAAAGTTTTGGCAACCTCAAGTGCTAGCGACACAACGTGTTTAATCCCTACAAGATTATAATTTCATCTGTTTCAAACGGCTTGTTCGATGTTGTCAAACTAAACATACAGATTGAAGCGTGAACCACTACAAAATCGTCTACACGAATTTGTCAAATTTCAATTTGAAGTCTTCTATTCTTGTCCTTTACTTAAAACCAGTACTCTTCCCATCTTGAATTAATTGTTATATTTCGACCTATACGAGATTTTATTCGTAAATGTTATTGTTATGACATTTGGTAAAGAAGCATTGATAGTGAGATTTATTACAGAGAAGTTACTGAAAAACATTACTTTTTCCGTTTCACATATTTTTCAACATGTATCTATTATGCATTAATCTATACACATGAATACAAGTTTCGTTTTTATATCAAATCACGTCTGATCGTCCCGTAACATATATTAGGTTGAAATACATAACCTATACAACCATTAATATTTCACAATAAATTTATAAAAAAAAAAACTACATTTGATCATTGTCATAAACGTGTCAAACGTTACATCGACATACGCGTAAGTTAAAACGTTGAAAAATATGTGGGATGAAAATAGTATAAGATTTTAACATTATTTATGCTAAAATTTTTCCAAATACTAAAATGTAACATGTACTACTATTTTACAACTGTCCAAAAAAAATATTGCAAATAATATTGAATTTAGGGAGTACTGATTATCAGATGGAGTAACACTAGTATCCAAATTATATAACTCGCATCCCATCTCAATGATGTAGTATATTTTGTCTCCAAGAAAAATATACTCCATTGGTTCCAAATTATATATAACAATTTGATTCGGCGGGAGATTTTATGTAAAAATTGAATTTGATTAATATATTATATTATCTCCATTCTTAATTACAACGGTTTGACTCGACATGGGATTTTATGTGTGTGTTGAATTTATATGAAATTTGACGAGAAAAGAATATTTTTTGTAGAGATAGTAGGGTTTAATAGAGAGAATGAGAGGGAGGAGGAAGGAGATAGTTGAATAGTTTGATTATATTAATATAAATTTATTATCAAATAAAAAAAGAATAAAAATGTTATATTTATATTGAGACTAACAAAAAACAAAAGTGTTTCAATTAAATTATGAAGAAGAGAGTATTCTCTTTGTGATGTGGGAATTCATGTGAAAATATGTGAGAGAATGTTAGAAAAATTAATGGGATGTGATGGAATAATATGCTTAATCTAACAAAAATTGATTTTATATATATAAATAAAATAAATATTATATATATTTTAAAATGATCTAAAAAAATATTCTATTGAATATGAAAGCCACGAGTACACACACTTAGCATCCAAAAATAACGGTAAAGATATTACTGATATACAGAAATCCATTTTTATTTTATTTTTTAAATGAAAATAATATCCGTTGCTGGTTCAAAATCGGCGGACGATCAAGCAGAACCAAAGAGGCCAAATCGCCCACAATTCCCTCCACGTCACACAAAACTCCGGCCACGTGTCGGTCCCTTAACAGATCCCACCCACACCGTACCCAGTCGGCAACGCGTCATCTCACACGTCATCATCTGATTGCTAAGTCTCAGACCTCAGATCATAAAGCTAAGCCTAAGTCTGATCGCTATTTCAGATGAGAATGGGCTCAAATTCCATCCGATTGAAGAATGGGAAAGCAAGCTATCTCGGACTCCAAACAAGAGCAAAGGCGCTAGCGACTCAATCTCTTTCACCTCCACACATAATAATTCAATCAAATCAATTCCTATTTTTAAATCACAAAAATAATAGAAAAACAAAAAAAACAAAAGAAAAACAAAAAACAAAACAAATCTAAGAATTAATATGTGAATATTGAAAAGTTCTCATGTCTCCTTCGTCGTCTTGATTTGCCCCTCAATTTCTTCGTCATTTCCCCCTTTTTGCTCTCTATATTCCCCCTTTCTCTCTCAATTCCCCTCACAATTTCAACAATTCGATCCCGATTTCGATTTCGATTCTCACAGGTATCGATTTCGATCTGATCCTCAAATCTTTTTTATCAATAATTGAATGACTAATCATGTTTGAATTATTCCTCGACTCTGTTTACTGATTATGTGAATTTGTCATAGATCGAGCGATCTAATCGATTCGATTGATCGTTTGATATATGTGTTCTTATTTCAACAGATATTCAATTATTATTGAATTATTAGAAAACGGTATCTTTATTGTTCGTAACAAAGATTGGATAGGGTATACTCCGTTCTCCCCAGATCCCCTGGACGGGAATACTGGTCGACGGATATACGATTATTTTAAGTTTGTGTGGATTTCTGCGATAGATCGAGCGATCTGTGATGGAATTGAATGATCAATTTTTACCGATGAATTTGTTTTTGCACAGATCTGTGTGTGTTAATCGATTGATCTAGCTGTGACGAGATCATATCAGATCAAAGAGAGAAAAGAGGGGAAAGAATAACTAGAGCTCAGAACTCACAAAAAGGCGTTGAAATGGCGGAGGAGCACGGATTCCAAGCATCGGAGGGCCACAGGCTATGCGTCAACAACTGCGGATTCTTCGGCAGCCCCGCGACGATGGATCTCTGCTCGAAATGCTATCGAGATCTCCGCATGAAGGAGGAGCAAGGCGCTCTCGCGAAAGCCGCCTTCGAAAACAAACCCTCCTCATCTTCCACATCGCGATCCAGCGTTTTCTTCGCCTCTCCATCGCTGGAATCACAAGACTTGGTTGCTGACGTCGCGGTTGAGGCGGCGGTGGTGGAGAAGAGGAAGAAGGTGGCGGTGAAGGGGAACAGGTGCATGACGTGCAGGAAGAGGGTGGGATTGACGGGGTTTAAGTGCAGATGCGGGATGGTTCTGTGTGGGACTCATCGGTACCCGGAGGAACACGGCTGCGAGTTCGATTACAAGACGGTCGGGAAGGAGGAGATCGCGAGGGCCAATCCCGTGATCAAGGCCAAGAAATTGGGCAAGATTTGAGAACGGATGATGATCGAGGAGAATGATGATGGTGATCAAGGATGCTGATGATGATCCACGATGACGATGTTGTTGATCGTTGTTGTATATTGTAATTTGATGTTCGATAGTATGTGATCGATTCTCGGTTTCTTTTGGATGAATTTGATCTTTGCTCGTGTTGGATGATTATCTGGTGTTCTTGTATTCCATATGTTGCCAATTATTTATGGAAGTCATGTTGAAAGATGTTTGTGACGAAGATGATTGTGCTCGTTTAACCTGGATCTCATACAATTTTTTGTCAGTCACCGTTGCAGAGCTTACAATCGAGCCTGTAAGATTGCTCCAAGGGCAGTGATCAATGTTCAAGTTGGTCCTGTATATGTGACGAGCTGAAAACGATGGATATGTTACAAAAAAGATGTGTTGTGTCCATCAAATCACAAATACATTCGATTGTATTAGTTAATACTCCGTTTAAAATGAATATAATATATTTTTTTTTATTATTTTATAGATATGAATTCAAGTCTTATTTTTACATTAAATCATGTCTAATCGTTCTATAATATATATTAAATTGAAATACGTAAATTACACAATCATTGATATTTCATGATAAATTTATAAAAAATTATGTTTGATCATCATTGCACGCGTGTCAAATTTTACATCGATACATGCGTCCGGTCAAAAGGTTACACTCTTTGTGGGATAGAGGAAGTATAATTTTATATATGTCGACATTGTTTCTAATTTTTCCCTATATATGTTGACTAGCTATTATTAATTTGGAATGTATCAACTCTATGCAGGATTCAAAAATGAGGTTTGGGGTTGAAATTGACCCAAAAAAAAAAAACCAAATAATATCGGAGGGTTAATATAGCTATATAGTTAAGGGGTTGAATGCAGCACTGCATTCAGAAATTTTTGGTTCTGTATACAAAATCCGTTAATATAGATCAAAACTTGACAATAGATGCAATCAAAATGAGATACTCTTTAGATTAATATGTCTAGACGAACTCTTACCTGATCGCATATTTTCAAGAGAAGGCTTTTCCCGTGATTTTATCTAGTCCATTTACAGAGACTATAAGTGGAAAAGCAAGACATATACCTAGCGAGCAGGCAAATTATCTTTCAATATAGATTAAGTGTACACTTAGAGAAAAGGGAAAAGCGAGTGTGATGAAATTTGAAAAGGGTGAAAAAGGACATATCGTCAACGTTAACGCGATTACAAAAAAATTATCTCATGACTTAGAAGCACCATTAAGTTAAGACTAATGAATTAGCACACATGAAAAAATATCCCTCTTTTTTCACAAACATGAAAAGACAATTTACAACATGGAAGAATAAATTTGACTGAAAAGCTAGATATATAGCTTGTGCATACTATAAATACATATGAACTTGAGACCACCAAAATCATCAAATTCATCAGCTCATTACAGAGGAACACACCAAGATTCAAGCATCAGACACTCTAAGCTTGGTCAACTCGAGCATCATCAAACGATTTCGATAATGTCTCGATCCATACTAATCAAGTTCACCATTCTGTTTGTCGTGGTGGCTGCAGCAACTGCAACTACAGCTGATCCTGCCTACTTCAGCCCTGCACCGGGGACTCCGACGCCAGGCAACTTCAACTTCACTTGCCGGCATCCCACACACTTTCTCAACGCTTGTGAGCTCTACATGCAGACGGGCGACAAGTTCTTCCTCAACACTCGTCCCTTGATAATCTTCGGCATGACATGTTGCGAGTCGTTTGCATTCATGAAGGAAAGGTACATGGCTATGCAAAGCGAGGCATGGCGCAAGGAGTTGTGCAACTGCGTCAAGGCAGAGTGCCAGATCGATCAGAACTATAACTGGAATTACGTTTCGATGATTCAGGAGTACTGCAACCTCGAGCCAATGCCATTTGAAGTCAGTCGCAGCGCGGTGTGCTAAGACAGTTGCATCAATCACAGCATGGAGCTGATGGAGCTAATTAAGTACAAGGATCCAGCATGTTTTTCTTCATATCTACAAATATTCTTTGAATAAATTCGAATTTCTTTTATCAATGCAATAAAGAAATAAAAGTAATGGTGAATTACCATTCATTTAAGCTACTTATCTTTTTTCTTCTTCAAGTTGATCATATTAGTTGTATTGCTAAAAAGAAAACCACCTTGTTGGTGGATTGTTGCCTGGAACAAGCCCAGATAATTGAGTCCACGATCAGCCCATTAAAGACGCATGAACGAAAGCCCAAATATAATAATCTGCACATAGACCTTTGGGCCCAACCCCTACAACATACTATTACAGCAAACCTTGGGCTCCTACAAGCATTCAATAGAAAACATTTCAATTTTAACACAGAGAGCATATACAAGTAGTATAAACTAGCTCTATATTCTTTCCTCGAAAACTATAACCTTACAGATCATAAGATTCATGAAGAAGGCTTGAAAAACGACAGGCCAAGTTCAAGATGTACACTCATGCCGAGATCTTAGTACAAAAGCAATTCACAACTACACTGTGTCTACTAACGGCACAACCTGGACAAAATCGACCTCTTCAAATATAGACTCGTTCTTTTAAGTATCGTACTTTAGATATGGCAAAGGTTTGAAAACATCGGAAACTGTCAACTTTATATACATCAGAATTAGAACTTCACTTCCTCGTTTGTATTGAAAGATATATTGATCGATCGTCTAGCAAAGCTTTCAAATGTCATCACTTTCTGCCAAATATGGATAAGAAGGCCATATGAGAAAGGAGGTATGGGAAGCTCTCACGTTGCCCTTAAAGTCCAACGAAAATTCCAGGAGTACCAAAGTTTCCAAGTAATTATAACGAGTGATTATTTGAAAGATAACGTGTAGGCTTCAATTACACCAATACAACAATAATGTATGTACAAAGTCAATCATTATACACCACAGGGTATTGCTATCATGCGACATCATAATAAATGACCTCAGCGTTGAAAAAAAAAAGGTGAAAAAGATTAAATGATTATATAGAAAAATAGATTTTCATTTTCTCTTAAATGAGAAAATAAGAAGAAAAGGAAATGTAAATGAACTTCACATTTGAAAAAAAAAAATCATGAAAAATCACGTGTCAAACTACGATTTCCACTTAGATTCCACGTGTGCGGTATCATTCCACCTAATTGGTTGATGCAATGATGAATGATTTGGTTTAAAAATGAATGCATATATATCCAATTGGCAAAGGAGCATAATTTGAGAAAGACTATAGGGAAGTGTAGTTGATGATGAATTGGCTCAGTCCCCACTGCAATTTGATCATACTACATTGCCAACTCACAAGATCTCAATCCTCAATATTCATCGATTCGAACAACATACTAACATATCAACAAATTCATCCAAAAAAAAAAACTAATATATATATATATATATACAGATACTTTTTATAAGCAAACATAATGTTCTAACATACGTTATACAATAGAAAGTAACTTCTGATCGACTTTTAGACATGAGCAAAAGAACGCAAGAGATCCGAATAGTTACTAGGTTTCTCGCTGCGGTACTTTCTTCTTATCCTTTATCTAGAAATACTTGATTGATTTCGATGAAATTAAGTCATAGACTAATTATAAAACCTAGCTAATCCAAAAAAACATGGACCATTGAAACCTTCTCAATAATCAAGCAAATAGTGTACAAGCTAACAAGCAATAACTTAGGTGGCAAAAAAAATGGACTTTTGGTCCATTAGATTGTGTTCTGTGTACCAGTAGATTTAGATATGTACTATTCAAAACTTATACTTAGGCATATGATCCGAATTTTCAACAATGATTGTCTATAGGAATGTAGGCAAAAAAACTAGACAGGGGATTGCTAGATCAGAGTTAGATATTTTATATTTCTTGCACAATATTCGCGAGGAATTAACCAATACTAGGATGTACGCATAATCTCCAAACATCGACTCATTCAAGATTAAGACTCATCCCAAGTCTATAAATCCCACCTAAAGCAAGCTACATGGCAAAGCCAGATACATTGTAAGTGTTTGATAATTTTATCGCTGTCGCAAGATAACATCGTCGTATATTAATTTCAACCTTATTTTTGTTAAGATGGGATTTCTCACTATATATACAAGTTTCTTCATGTATATCACATTTTCTTAGCCAAGGCTTTCTAGGTTTTCCAAGCCCAAACCTCATGCTTAACACGCCACCTTAATTGCTAGCATTTCAATATGGAGGCTCATTTGAGATAATCCCTAAATGGACAAAAGCCATGTCACGTTCAAGCATGCAACTTTAACATAAATGGATAAAGTCGAACACGCGATCAATACAAATATTCTTCATCGTAAACCTTTATCATCAGACGCGACCACATTGGAATGTCTTTCAATAAGACATCCTATATGATACTACTCTCTTTATCCCATTAGCTTTATAACGTTTTGACTTTATACGTATATTGATGTAAAATTTGACATGCATATAACGACGATCAAACGTGATTTTTTATAAATTTATCGTGAAATATCGATGGTGGTATAAGTTATGTATTTCAATTTAATATATATTATGCGACGATTAGACGTGATTTGATATGAAAATGAGACTTGTATTCATGTATATAGAATAATACAAAATACGTATATATTATAAAATTTATGGAAAAAAAAAATAATGAATACAATAGTGATGCCTCGACAAACCGACACCAGATTTCTTATTCACGTGGCATCTTATTCTTCTCAAATAACATCACCTAATCAAGACTCGTCAAGTTCAACACTCATTTCTCAACTTACAATTCCGACGTAAGTCTTGCAGCTATAATGGTTACAGCTACATTTTAAAACTTTTTACACCAATTCTTAAAACAGATACCACGTGACTGATCGTCATGAGTCGTGTAACGTTTCTTAGTACGCTTCTTATCTTAGAAAAACATGCAAGACGAAGGGAGAGAGAATTGAAACCTATCATGATTGCGAATCTAGGACGGCTAATGCCATCAACCATCATTCGAACGTCTGAGGGTCTCTTCGATCTCTCATTTCCTCACCCATGTGAGATGTGGAGATTTCCAAAAAACACTCCATTTCTCACCATCATTCACTTGCCCCCTTTTCATCTCCTCTCATCATTTCACAAAATACTTCTTCCCCTTTTCATATTCCTACCAAAAATAAAAAATAAAATCCCAGATTTTACTGTATTTGTTTCCTTGCATTGTCATTGCCCCTTTTCATCTCCTCTCATTATTTAAAAACTAAAAAGAAAAAAGATTGCTATCAAAATTATGTGTTCCAAATAATTTTGTTTCCTTGAGATGGCAATGCTCCTCTGCATTCTCATGATATCATATTATTACTACGACATTTAATCCAACCCTACCCGGCCGCCTTCCATGCTTACACTTCCATGATTGTTCCTCTTCATATTCTTTCTTTTACAGTACCTCAAATAATCTTTCCCCTTTATATATATCTGCAAATACCCCAAGAATCAAGCCCTCTTCACCTTTTGAAGTTTCACAGTTTCACTGCACCTATCTGTTGATCCTTTCCTGCTCTGGTCCAACAAGTAAGAGCTTCCTCAATCCCCTGGTTTGCTCAGTTTTCCTATGTTTTGATCAGTCTTCCCCTGTTTTTATGAGTACTTGTATCGAATAAATGTGCAATAAAAGGTGATATTTTTATGAAAATATGAGGCCCCCACCAAAATCCAAGTCCTACCCATTTCGTTATTCCCCGTTCTCTGAAATGGGTTGTCTTCAGATTTTCGTTTTGGCCATGTTTGAGGTGAGTTTTGGGTACATGTGGATTCAATAGTTTGTGTAGTTGTTTCTGTGCACTATTTGATGTGTGGTTTTACGAGTAGCCAAACAAGTCCTTTTATTTTGATGTTCATGATTGTGATGATAGTGTGGGGGCTAGTTGTGTTGTAGCTTTATTGAGCATTGGAGTTGATGTTATTTGGTGGGCAAACAGATATGAGTTTAAGTGTTAAACAGAGGAATGTCTGTTTTTATTCTTTTTGTTCCTTCACCACCTTTTCATGAATTGTGCTTATAAATTCTCCCATCATCTCACTTGTACCATCCACTTTTCTCAAAACTTCTTTTTGTCTCCCTTCTCCTTCAACCCTATATGAGGTCTTTTAGTTTTTCTTAGGCTCTGTTCCCTTTCACTTTGATCTTTCAATCCACAAGGTAAAATCCCTTCCAACATTGGATCAAAGATCATTGTTTCAGATGCTAAGCATCGTGATGATCTTAACGCTTCTACTCAGTGCTTAAACGAGAGCGTAAAGCGCCGATCATGATCATGATCTTTCCTGTTTGATAATTTTGAGTCGTCTTAAACCGTCTGTTATGAATGTTTTTAGTTTTTGCGGAGTTCTATAGATTCGATATTAACGTGATATCTTCTCTTCTTCGATGGTATCAGAGTCTCTCAGGTTGTGTGCGAGTGGCAAGAGGAAGATGGAGAGGTTGAACTCAGAGCTCTACTTGCAGAACTGCTACATTATACAAGAGAATGAGAGACTGAGGAAGAAAGCACAGCT
>JAOVYX010015800.1:0-26607 GCA_035668315.1 Drosera spatulata | reverse complement strand
AATAATTGATTAAAAACTCATCAACTACGGCTAAGCCAAAAACATGAACCTAAGACATTTGTTTTAGAAGCCACAAAATGTTGGCGCTAACTGTATTACTTTCTGTGGATTTTTCTCCCTACTCTCGGCTTCACAAGTTAAAACTTGTCCCCATTTCCCCTTTTCTTGTTCCCAATTTTGTTCTACTTTGACTGAGGTTTGCCAAATCCCATCACTGTCTACCCAAACATGAAACAACAAATAAATTGGATATGCCTGAAAAAAGGGATTGCTGAGTGCTGACTATGCAAATAACAAACATGGCAGGATAAGACAGTTCTTCAAGAAAACAGTTCATCCTGGCCAACTTAACCCACAGGCCTGCACAGTTTAAAGGCTTGAGCAGAGTAAAAAGGTTTCCTATGTGGCCTAGGCGGTGGCCAAAGTGATTGGTCGGTGTCGTGAGGTGAAAATTTATTATACAGTGAAAGGTCGTATGTATATATATCAGACATTTATAAATGACTACATTACCTCGATGTAACATAACATTTTATTATGAAATGGCTTCCCTGTTCTACCGATTGCTCAAGAAGTCCATAGGCCACCGAGTTTTCTTTTTCCTATTCCAATTTATCGGCCTAATGGGTGAATGTTACACCTAGCTTCCCTTCACTAATACATCTTATCGTAATTCGTAAATGTATTGTTTATTTTTATTTTTATTTTTTCATAAGGTCCTACAAAAAATCTAGCAATCTTCAGAAAGAATTTACTTAGCTGTACAATTGGTTGCTCAATCTGAGGCATTACTGATCCTATAATAGAAAATAGTTGGCACAGTATTGGGACCCAAAGTAATTGGACAAGAGAGAATACTAATCATGCTCCAGCCATACTGTAAGGAAATTGCCGCTGTTCTGTCCGTCAGCACGAAAATAGTTGTTAGAATTGCTGGAATTTATCCCAGCAGGGATCTGCTTGCTGACATCCAACGGCAGGGAAGTCGAGGCAGGCTTCATAGGAGCCGCCTCTTTCACACCTTGACCTTCCTTAGTCGCTGCAGCATTGCTAGGAGCAGATTTAGGAGCTTCTCCACCTCCAAAAAGGTAGCCCAGTGAGCTCTGCCCCCCTCCGCTGCTCACCCCACGACCCATTTACTGACAACAAAGATATTGTTAATAAGAATTAGATAAAATCGAAGCGACCAAAGTAAAGAATTTTGATACGAGTGGTGATCAAACAGTATGCATCTCACTTCAAAGAACGCTAATAGTGAACATAACGCCAATTCCACACACCAGTAATCCAATAAGTTACATATAACGACATATAAACAGAATTCGAAGCAGATTTAAGTCAACAGATTACAAAAGGTCCTAAACATATGAATGTTCTTCAATTCCCTTAAGTGTACGGTTCTAGACAATGCGAATCAAGTCCACAATACCACATAACCTATGCGTCTATTAGGAAGGAAACGGACCTGAAATCGAAGAAATTCCAAATCATACAGAGACCAACCTAGTAAAACCGCGCAACAACACCAAACAAGAAGCCAACAACAAACTAGAACAGCAAAAAATCATCATACAGAAACATAAGTTCTAATCAAACAAAACCAACACATCAATTGCAACAGAAACATGACGAAAATTATAAACGACATCACATCGATCACGAAAATTAGACCGAAAATGCGAAGAGAGATTCAATTCACGATCGAGCTCGAGAACAGATCAGAGATCCGATCGAGGAAATCGAGTCTCGGAATCGGAGGAATTGGGGATTAGGGTTTTGATTACCTTTTCAGGGAAATCGAATCAGATCTGAGATGAAGAAATGAAGCAGTGTAGAGGTACGCTTTGGACTGCAAATAAATGAGAATGAGACGGAGAAATATTTGAGATGTGGAAACGGGAATTTCGGCGTCTTTTTAAACGGTAACATGTTTTTGAGATCCAATACTTTTACATCACTTACGTCAGTTTGATATCGTGATATTTTTTAATTATTATTTGTATTTTATTAATTGATAAAATAAAATTAATTCAAATTAATTTTTATTTTTTAAATAAATAAAATAAAAATTGAAAATTTGAAAAAATAATTTTTTATTTTTTTCTTTAGTTTTATTTGAGTATAACACTTAAAATCCTCCATATGAAAAATTATTTTATTTTTTTAAGTGATTTTGATTTTTGTTATTATTATTTATTTCTGTTCCTGATTTTGTTTTTCACAGTTTTTACAACGATACGAAACAACTTGTTCTTCTTTTTTTTTTTTTTTACTGAACACGCATGATGATGCAACTTTTGACCGATATTGCGTGACGCTAAACGTCTTTTGAGAAAATTATGTGAAATATTAATGATAGTAAAATTTTATGTACTATAACTATGGATGAATAAAAAATTTAAATCGTGTCGTTTAAATCAACTGATGTGAAATTGCCTTAATTTTTTTTTCTTTTTGTGGTTCAAAAGAAGATCACGATATCTTGTTGGTTAATGTTGCATTAACCTCTTTTCCCCGTTTAAGATGCGAATATGTATGTTTCTATAGACTGTTTCTTACGATACGAAAAAATATGGGTGTGCATGGGATAAAATGGTCTGGTATTTGACCATTTCATATCCCCTCCCAACTTTTTCAGTATCTAAAAAAATCAATCCCATCTCGTACCAAATATCTGATATCCGTCTTCCGACAATTTAGTATGGGAAACTTAATTCGTCCCCTCCGTATCAAATATCTCGTGCCAACTTTAACACATAATTCTCATATATTTTTGAAACCTTAATTTCATTTAAGATTGAAATTTACATACATACTTTGAGTTCAACATGTCTCCAAAAAAACACAAGATGCAACATTCAGGTTTTAGTGAAAAAGAAAAAACTAAAACTACGAAGAGTGAAAAAAAAAAAAAAAAAAAAGCCATCAAATCCATACAACTCGAAAATGGATATATCATAAGTTCCATAAAATATTTGGCTTAAGACAAATGGAACTTTCAATGAAATAAAAAAAAAAACTAATTGTTAGAAATGTACAATCCCTCCACTTTGTATAGAAATTGATGGATAAAATTTAGGAAGAAATTATGTATGTATTATATGCTTAGGCTGTAAAAATTAGTTAGGTAGTTGCAGACTAAGGACCACAGGTTATGCAGACGAGTGCAGCAGACCATGTTGCAGCAGAGTGCAGTCAGGTGAAGCAGAACACTGGTGCAGCAGATCAAGACAATGCAGACTATAAGGGACTAAATATTACAAGTCAAAGATCAATCACATACAACAGTAAAAGGTATCAGAGTTCTCATGATATAGGATTCTTCCTGTGTTCAAGGCCAGTTCCAGTAACGCTCCCGACTTTCCCCGCCCGAAAGACACGTGAGCGTTATGCCATCACGGATCCGATGGGTTTCAGGGGTAAAGAAATCAAGGAATTATGAACAGTAACCGAATACCTATTTCGTTACAATATTTAAGCGGAAGCTATGCAGATCATTTATTACATTTAAACGATATAGACATCTGATCTGTCATAATATCCAAAGTAAATGGATTCATCTATATACAAAGCAAGCTCTCTCTAATAGCCTTCAGGTGATGCTGGGGACATACCTGCAATTGAAAAACATAACCGTGAGCTAATGAAGCTCAGCAACCTCAGGTGTATGAATCCCAATTACAGGGAACTTCCGCTAACAGTTATGACGACCGCCGAAAATCCCTGAAATATTTATATATATATATATAAGAAAATATGGGCGTCATATCACACAACATCGTTTCTCATTCCTTTACATGACTTTGTATCGCTTTTAAGAGTCATTCCTTTCTTTTGCAGATAATTAGGGTTCATGAATCGACTAAAAAACAACGCCGACTCGAAGGATATAACCGACTCGGAGTACAGAGTTAAGATAAAGTGTCAATCCTCAGCCGAGTTACCCAATAGATTCCGTTTTCGCACCTGCTTATCCTGTGCGTCGCCTTGCACCTCTTGTGCGCATTCAATGAGGTATTGTTTGCCTGCATTGAGATAATTGGGGCCTCCTTGCAGAGAGCAACCCGTGGCCCCGCCACAACGGCGTAGAAGCCGCTGTATGCATGTAAAGAGGATGGGGAATGCCCATTGCTCCCTAGCTAGTTCTCACCCGTGACGATGACTTAGAGGATAATACATGAGTGCAATGACTCAAACTCAAGCCACCAAGGCTATTCAAAGAAACAGATGATCGCTATGGATCGAAGAAGGGACACCATGTTCGAGCTTCTCAACAAATTCAAGAAAATGACCAATGATCCACAAGGGATGTCAATGCCGTCCTTATCAGTTCAAGGAGGCGATTTTTCTTATTTGTTTGCTTTTCATTAGTTCACATGGATAGTGTAACAATGCTCCACATCCCCCGTTCCTTTTTTATTAATCATTTAGCGATCGCTTTCATTTATTTTCCATGAGGGTATATACATCATAAGGGTACATTCTAATTCATTTCAACACCAGATACCCCAACACATGTCAAACATGATCGTTTATGCACGTTTAACGATGTATTTCCATGTGTACGTGTTATATATCTCAAATACGCATTTAAGTTTAAGTTTCGGGGCACGAAAAATATATTTTTGCTGGCCAGAAGGCCGTCGCGGGCGTGACGCCACTGTGCACGAAATTCCCAGATTTTCCCCTCGTCGCGGACGCGACAGATTTCTGGCCAGAACCTGCAGGAAACCTCTCTGCCCGTCCCCGGATCGTTCAATTCACGTTTTTAAGCATCCAAATCATTTCACACACGTCAAACACAGCATAAACACGTCCCAAAGCATGCACGAGCGTGTTTGAATCGTGTGAATGAATAAAAGAGGTGTGTCGGACGAGTGAGGTTACCTCGAACGTGTTTGGTTTTCTTAAGCACACGATCACACAGACAGATCCGTTGGCGTCCCCTAGTTGAGCTGTCGATGCTGATCCTCCCCTCCACGCTGCTGTTGCCCGTTGTCTTGGGTTGGGCGTCGTGATGATGATGAAAATGATGGTGGTAACGGTGTGGTGATGTGATGACGAAGATGATGATGATGCTTGATGATGGCGACAGCAGAAGAGGTGGCCGCCTACTGTTGATTGGCTGGTAACTGCGTTGGTGGAGGCAGAGAAGAGTGAAGAGTGATGGTGCGGCAGGTGGTGGTGGAGGGTGAGTGAAGTGGAGAGGAAATGGGGAGAAAGTGGTGGGAGAGTGGAGAGAAAAGGTGAGGGAGTGAGAGAATTGGGTGTGGTGGCCGACTATCCCACGTTTCGTCCCACGATACATTTTCTTCAATCCATTATTCACCCAAATTTCGTAATATTAATCCACGAAAAATTTATTTGCGTCGATAGATTTATTCCGTGTATAAAAATATGACCTCCCGAGTCATAATTCGTTGTTTTTGGGATTAAATCGATAGTCCTTGCACGCAACGTTCATAACGTTATAACATTGTAACGTTATTTGTTCGCAACGTTTTTTTTTTTTTTTGGCGCGTTCAACTAATCATCCCAAAATAATCCAATGTCATATTTGATTTAATTAATCAAATATTTTCATAGATTTTAATATATAACCTTTTAGCAGGATTATTTTAAAATCGTAACGTTATATATTCATCTCAAAACTCCCAAAATTCTCGGGTATTACAGTTCCAGCAGTAAAGAGAAATGAGCCATATTAGAGTGCAAGTATGCAAGCTGAATTGCAGAAAATTGAGAGCAGTGCTAGGTGCATACGAAGCTACACTAGTAGACTGAGCAGATGAGGTCTGAAAGCTGTTGAGTGGGAGTTGAGTTGCAGCAGACTGACTGCAGTACTTGGTGCAAGTGAAGTTGCGGAAAAGCTGGATACGAAAACTGTACAGCAGAGCTCATGCAGCCGAGGTGCAGCAGAGGCTGACAGCAGGACTGCAGTAGAGGTTGCAGTAGAGATACAGCAGAGGTTGTGCAGCAAACCTGGTGCATAAGGCTGGGTGCAGTATGAGTTGTGTTGGAATGGAAAGGAACAAGGAAGAGATCAAAAACGAGAAATTGAGGCAAAGGTGATGTGTACTGGATCGAAAAAGATGAAATCAAGTCAGTCTACTGCAGTAGAGGACAAAACTTTCACTATCAGATAGTACAGTCACGGGTCTTGGTTCCCTGAGCCTATAAAAGGGGACTCACAGCGTAGAGAATAAGGTTGACAAGTCTGAGAAAAATTGCACATCATTTGAGAGCTTTCAAAAGAAGAAAAGCCTTGAAGACTCGTTGTGCGTGAGCTGGATCGAAGATTCAGGATTTGTGAAGAAGGTTCACTAGTCTGCAAGTGAAGAACAACAACTGCAGCAGAGCACTATAAGATCTAGATTTTTCATACTTTAACAAGTAAGATCTTGTTGTAAAGGGGTTATCTTGTAAGGTATAAACAAAAAGATAGTGAATCTTCTCTTGGCTTGACTGCACTGGTCATGATCAAGGGAAGACTGGGCTACTTGTTGATAGTAGATGTCTGAACCAGTATAAAATTGTAATATCCCGAAATTTTGATATTAAATATATTATAAAATATAACTCCATTTAAAAGTACGAATAATAGAACGAATACGTAACGTTAAACATAACGATATAACATATGTGTTTAACAAACGTACGTATTAAATATAACATACGTGCGACGTTATAACGTAACTTTATAACGTAACGTTATAACGTTATAATACACGTATTTGGGCTAATAAAATATAGTCCCGGAAACATTCAAAATTTACAATGAAACAAATGTCATTAAGTTAGAAATAATTTTGCCTATTTACGGTCATATTTTTCGATAAAATAACAGAACGAAATATGGATAAAAATTGACTAATAATAATCAAACGAGGGAGCGAGTTTGAAACATTCAAACTCCATCCCACCCATCCTTCTTCCTGCACAAAATCACGCCGGCCACCGATCACGCGCACTCCCGACCACCTCGTCCAGAAATCTCGCTCTATCACTGTAACGTCTCGGCCAAATCCTTGCAATTGGGTCGTCACAAGGAACCGCTCGTCATGCTGACAACTGGGCCCACAGACCAACACTAATCCTTTCAGTGCATTATGGCCTTACTCACGCACGTCCTAAAAAACTTCTCAGGAGGTCACCCATCCCAGCATTACTCCGTGTTAAGCACGCTTAACTCCGGAGTTCTAAAATGATGGGCTACCAAAAAGGAAAGTGCAACTTATTAGTATAGGTAGTACTATTAAACCATTTAAGCGTTTCTTTGGGGTATTGCATACACCCCCACTTAAAGAACGCAACGTCATCGTTGCGACTTCAAGCACAACACACAGCCCCAGAACCTTCTCTCACTGGGCGGCTGACCTGAACCTCTTATCCATAAGTCCAGCACGCGGTCGCAGAGTTGCTCTGATACCATATTGTAACGCCCCGGCCAAATCCTTGCTACCGGGTCGTCACCAACAACTGCTCGTCAGGCAAACAACTGGCCTCACAGACCAACACTAGTCCTTTCAGTGCGCTTTGACCTCACTCGCGCACGTCCTGGGAAACTTTCCAAGAGGTCACCCATCCCAGCATTACTCCGTGTTAAGCACGCTTAACTGCGCAGTTCTAAAGTGATAGACTACCGAAAAGGAAGGTGAGTATAGGTAGTACTATCAAACCATTTAAGCATTTTTTTGGGGTGTTACAATCACCTCATCAAATTTCCTCACCTACATCACTCCCTCACCAGATCACTTCACTCACCTCTTCACCCCTCCATTCCTCCCTGTAACTTCTCATTCTCCATCTCTATTTCCTCCTTTGCATCACGTTGGCTACCACTGTCATTATCCTTGCACAATCATCATCATCTTCATCTTCTTCAGATTCAACAGCATAGCAGCGACGGGGTGGGAGGTTTGACGTACTAGGTGACGACGGACAACAGTGACGTTGGGGACAGCAGCAACGGGACTTACATCAAAGACAACAAACGCTTGAGGTAACCGAACCCGACATCACGTCTTATCTTCATTCCTGAATCTATCGTTGTTTGTGCACCTCTGGGATCTTATGTGTGCTGAAATGGAATCAAATATAGCGTGTTATATGCCGTGGAACTGATGCATGGAGGATTTTGGTAGGTGTTCGATGAAATATCAGTGTTCCTGATTAACTAGCACCATCGCGCCCGCGACCCAGCAAATTTTCCAATTTTTGGGATTTAAGCTGTCGCGCCCGCAACTAGACCCCCGTCCTTGGTGAGCGTAGCGCACATTCGTCGTGAATGATTAACCCAAATGCGTGTATGTGATACATGAATCTTGCATATAGAAATGGATATTAAATATGCATGTATGAACAACGCTAAGTGAAAATCATAATAACGCATGCCTACGAAAGCATTGAAATGAATTTGGCAATTATCCTGCGGGACATACGAATAAACGAAATGCAAACCAACGATGAACACTGTACATAGTGCATGAACTGTTAAGTCATCTGTCGTACTCCTCCAAAGATGTGTTGTAGGCTGTACCCTATGCTATCGTGATCTCATCTACTGAAACTGTTGTGAAGAAGGTCGAACGTGATATTCCTTCTTGAAAATCTGTATCAAATGTCAAGTAAAAGTCGTCGAGACTGAACTTTAGCCCATCTTATTGAGTCATCGTCACGGATGAACTGAACTAGTTAGGGAGCGTTGGGCAGCCCCCTTCCTCTTAGCATGCATGCAGCGGCTTCAACGCCGAACGTGACGTGGCCACTGGTTACTCTCTGTAGGAAGGCCTAAATCTGTCCCAATGAGGGCCGAATACAGCCCGTTGAAAATTCACTTTATCCAGTAAAGTGTAAGACGACGTACAATCTTGACACGTATTCTTGTAACCCAGTCAACGATTAACGAAGCCTTGAATTCAGAGTCTGTCTGTTGAAAACTTTCTAGTCATGGGCCCACGCTAACAAAAAAAAAAAAAACGAAGCATAAGAAGTGTGAAATCATACAAATGCTCACACGTAGTGTGCCATACCTATTTTCTTAAAAAGTATAAATGTTTTACTGATACTCATCGATTCGCCATAATCGACGGAGTACACTGCAAATGTGAGGCATATGCTATAGGTTACTGAGTTTCATACTCAAGGGTTATGTATTTCGTTTGCAGGTGAGGTACCAGACGATCAGTGAGGACGTTAGTCGCCTTATGTATTTCGGAAGATAATGTGATGAAACCTGTAGACATTTTGGATATGTAATAAATGTCATGTACTAATTATGTCGTCTAACTATGTAGCTAAATAGTTTCCGCACTACTGATGTAAAATGACTTGTAATAGAGGAGCAGGTTGAATTGAAGCATCATAGGTATTTTTCTTAACTCTCGATATCTCTAGACTCGTTTGGTTTGGTTAGCCTTGTCATGAACCGGGTACGTGATGGCATAACGTCACGTGACCTATCAGCGGAGATCGGGACGTTACAGAAATCCTGTGTCATTTATTTTTTTCGCACTGATTATCACTCCTATAACTGTTAGTGAATAACTTTAAATCCAAAGAGACAAGCTTTACAAAGCTAAAGTCTCAACTACACAACTTCCGCATTACTACAGCAGACTCAAACAGTACACACTTGTCCATAGCTTCACTGCACTGTCCGGAGAATTTTTGAGATAACCTATCCCCCCCCTCAAGGTTATTTCTGGGACTTTCACTAATCATGGATATTTAGCGTGAGAAAGTAATATGCATTTTGATTTATAAACCATTGTTTCATATATATATATATATATTAATATTAGTATCCATAAATGAATTATTTTGTATGTTGGTATATAAATTGATATGTGAAAAAAAGATGATTGGTCCGGTACGGGAAAGCCAATCCGATATCTTAAACATTTCTCGTATCGTATCGATTTTTTTGGTATTTAGTTCGGCTATTCCCGTATCGATTGAAATGAACCGGTATGAGTTTGATCCGATCCGACTTCTTTCGGTATCGATTCGGTCCGATAATTTCGAGAATTTTTTCCTTATCCCTATGAAAAAGGAGTAGTTTACTAATATATGAAATGGTAATAAGACTAATATTGACGATATTTCATCTCCACCACAATCGCAGTACTTTGGTTACAAATGAAAGCACTTACCCTATTTATTTAATCCTCTAATGAAATTTGGACCAGTTATTCTCAAATTCAATTAAAAAGAAAAGATAAGATAAAAAAGGAAGACTTGTGACTCTCTTGGGATCCTACGTCGGTGCCATAATATCGGCTTCATGCAATTGGATATGAAGCTTGCATGGCAATCCCGCATAGACCTCCATTACCAACACCTTTCTGCATCCTAATATATCCGTTCTCGCCCCACGATGTTCCCCAAGAGTTTTTCACCAGCCAATAGTCGGTTCCATCATCTGATGTGCCATATCCCACGACAGTCACGGCGTGGTCAAGGTCAGTGCCGCAAGAGCCAGTGAAAACGCCTCCAGAGTATTGTTGGAAGTCATTTCCAGAAGCATCAATCGCTACGGAGACAGGCTGGTTGGCAACGGCTTGTTGAAGAGCATCCTCATTGCTGGGGACATCTTGATAATTGCTAAGAGTGGCAGCGGGCTGGCCACCGTTGCTGTTGCAAGAGCCTTGAGAACCAGTGTATGGATAGTTGCTTTCAGTAGTGAGGCCTCCAGAGTTGATTATATATGAGAAAGCCCCATCCGGAGTACCTCCATTACAACCTTGATCATTTCCATTAGTATCACAATCCACGATTTGTTGCTCAGAAAGGGATATTAAATTGCCTGTTGAGATTTCGGTGATTCCTTCCGTTGCCGCAACCGCAGAGAAAGCCCAGCAACAACCTACAAATTATCTTATCATTATTAGAAGAAGCAAAGGATGCAATAGTTCAGCTCATGTGAAAATCTTACTATTTAGAACCGACTTCTTATACTATCTTCTATATGCTTGTTCCGTTATGTAGTTGGATACGAAAAGAATTTCAATGGGCTTCTACTTCGGCTATGTACACAGAATGAGGATGCTCACCACATTGCCCTTGATCTTTGATGGGTGTAACTGCACCGTTTGCTACCCAGTCAACCGAGGCGGGTACGTCGGTGAGGTTCTCGTACTTAAAGTACGTGGATTTCAAACTTGATGCAGGTCTCCTATAACCATTATGCGACACTCGAAACTCCTCGTTTGTCAAGTCCGTGAAGGCATTGAGTCCGAGTGTGAATGAGCGATTCATTTTGTTCATGGCCTCTATGTATTCGACATTCTTTTTGAAAATCTCAAATCGTCTCTCCTTCTCAGCATTGCTCTTGTAGACTCGGCCGTATTGTTTCATCCAATGCTCATGCTTTTCGGTCATGGACAGCTCAGAGCTTAGAAGGCGAGATGAGGCAACGTTAGACGCTAGGAGTACAAGAGCAAATATAAGCGCAAGGAGAACGGACTGACTATATTTGATTGAATTAGCCATGATTCTCTTGCACACTGCTCGTACTTCTTGGATACAAGGAGGAATTTGATGCTCAAACAGAGAGGGAAGTGGAGGTTTATATAGGCATGCTAATACGCAGTGGGGGCATCATGTATGACTTAGTAAGAGTTTGGTCCCTAAACATCACCATTAGAAATTGTTATATTCAGCACGCATGTGTTTTGTTTTCGCTAATTACTTGTTATGGTCCCAACCTAATAGTGGAAGTAAAAGTATTTCTTTCTCTACGTTTTACATGTTTGTCGCGCATATTTTTCTCTTGCAATTCCATTCAATATACTCCTTGAGAAGTCGACATATTAAGATTTGTTTGACAAGTAACTGACAATACGAGCATTATTGAATTGAAACGTATCTTGTAATTGCCTACAAAAACACTGGTGTAGCATCTTCGTGGGAGTTTGGCTATCAACAAAATTTTGAATGACTCATAGTTTTAGGGTTCAATTATATTTATAGGTGTGTACTTCTAAAATAAAATTACTATTGACAAAGTTTTAAGGCTTCACTGCTTGTATTATATGTCGTAGAAACCTTTTAAATGTACTGTACGGATCTGTTGTTATGAAACCATTGTTTTGGGATCCGTTGTTATCGGTGGTATTATTATGAAACCATTGTTTTGGGATCTGTTGTAAGGGAGTACTATATTATGAAACCATTGTTTTGGGATCTGTTGTTATCGGTATTATTATATTCATATTAATAATTTTTAGGCATCTCATTTTGAAGTTTTACGTAAATTAGAAGAAAAAAAACAAAGAAGAAAAAGAAGAAATGTACGCATGTAGATATCATCGTCAGATTCATAAAGTCCAAACAAAGAAGAAATGTACGCATGGACATGTACGCATGTACCAAGGAGCAGATTGCTGTTGTTCTCACCAAAGCATTTCTCTATGCCAAACATTGCAATTTCTGTTATTTTGAAGTAAAGGAGAGTGTTGATTAGTGCTCCAAAATATGTGGAACTGATTTCTTGATTTAGTAGCAACTTGGTTAGATAAGGTTGTTTGTTATTCTGTTAAGATTAGTGTGTCACGTTTCCACTTTGTTTAGTTGACTAAGTTTAGACTTGTTGAACGTTATGCGTTAGCCTATATAATAGGCCTTGTTATTTTTCCTCTTTAGTTGAATGAAAAGTACTGAGAAGTTCCTCTCAAGTATATTGTTTCTTCTGCTTATTTCCCCGACAGAATCTCGCATCGTGCTTCAAAATCAATTTGGTCGGGAATTTCTGACTAAGAAATATTATTTAAATAATTTAATTTGATTATATTTACCAGAAGTTGCCTTCGTAGCATAGTGGTAGTGCGTTCGCTTCGTAAGCGAAAGGTCGCGAGTTCGATCCTCGCCGAGGGCTGTGATGTTTTTTACTTTGTTTTTTGGTCTCAATTTAAGGTTTTTTTATGATGCTTTTGATCTTCATTGGATGAGGTTTTGTTGAACGTTTGATGAGATTAGGGTTATTGTTATACAGGGCCTGAAATAAGCTTTTGAATTTGCTTGAGGGCTGTGATGTTTTTTACTTTTTTTTGGGTCTCGATTTAAGGTTTTTTTATGATGCTTTTGATCTTCATTGGATGAGGTTTTGTTGAACGTTTGATGAGATTAGGGTCATTGTTATACAGGGCCTCAAATAAGCTTTTGAATTTGCTTGATTTCAGCTTGTGATATTTCATTTACAGGTTCACCGAAATCTAATAAGTAGTTTGTATGAGTTTCCACAACCGCGACCTCTGCTCGTGTGTTGTCCTACTATGTCACGTCAGCGATTGACGATTAGATCTAACGCAAGGTTATTGGGAGAATGGCATTCCTGATATCTAGTTTTGTTTCCTTTTACACCGGGTTTGATGTTAATCAATAATGCTTTCATGGGAATGCCTATACTCTTTCTTACAGAGATGGTGACACAGCATCGCTGGATGGGTCTTTCGTCGACTTTAACCTAAAAGGTTGCTGACTTTTTCCTCACAAATGTTCTCCAACTAATTAAGCTTCATAGTCGACACTGTAATATCTGGAGCTGAGAATGATGAGTCGGGCAGATGCTGACGGATCGCAGGTTATAGTCTCAAGCACAAATGCGCAACCAACTGCCTGGGACCGAACAAAGTACATGAAATGTGATCCATACATGACAGAAGAAATATCAATGGCAGAAGAAACTCAGAATCCTGTAGTTCAAGAAGAAACGCATTTGCTGGCCTACTCCTACTCGTCAATATATGTACAAGGCAAAATGGCTGGTTGAGGATACTTAAAGAGGTATACAATTGTGAAGGACCTGAAGGCTAACATAATTCGGCAAATGTGACTAAGCCCGTATTGAGTGCATCGCCGAGTACAGGCAAACAATCATAAAGAGATGCACAATGACACTGTTGCTATTCAACAATTAGTCATCTTTCACTGATTAGAATGTTGTAGACAAACAATTTTCAATGATATGAATTTTTTTTTTTTATTTGTTTTGCTCTATCGCCCCTTGAAAATCGGGCGTTGCTGTCCATTTTATTCCGAACTCTTCATGGAGTCATGTAGAGTTATTTTTTCCCAAATTTTATTAAGGTTGTATTTGAATTGCAGAAATGATTTTAGAACAAAATGAAGATAGAAATAAAATATACAATTCATTTCTTGCATGTCTCGTTAGTTACCAACATCAACCAAAGAAGGAACGGAACAAATATCAATAAATTACCCAAAGTATCCCTAAGATATATTTTGTTGTTCAATAAATACAAACTACTGTTCATCTTCTTCCTCTCATCCCGAGCAAAACCCTAGCCACAAGAGAAGATGAGCACCATCACCATGAGACGGCGGCCAGATCCATGACGGCGACGAGTACAGGGGCCGACGACGAGCACCAGGGGCTGTCGACGAGCACCAAAGGAAAGACGGACGAAGAGAAGAAACGTTGGACGAGCACTAGGAAGCATCCATAAGCTGACGATGCCGTTGATTATACCCTTCAAAGAGGGAGATCAAGGGAGGGGCAGATTTGGTGTCTTCAACAATTTTGATTCCTTTTTCAGGCTGAATAGCCTATTCCTACTGTGGTGGTCCGAAATCAAAACTCTTGTTTTGATAAGAATGTGATTCCCATACATAATTCCGATTCCACTGGACAACCAAATAGGGTTTTGTCAATTCTTGCGGAATGGGGTATTCCATTCCTTCAAACCAAACACTGCATGAGAGTCAAATAGCTCTTCCCAGGATGAGCGGGATGACACATTGACTTTTGTTACTCCCGATTCCTCCCGGTATCAAGAGAGTTTTTTCCCTGTTAGACTGTACAAAGAGAATTTTGAATTTTCATTCAAGTTGTGTGTTTATTGTAACACTTCATAGATGAGTTTGTAGAATATATTGTGAAAACAAGATATTTTTTTGTCCCAAAATATTCGTATAATATGTATTTTGCTATTGATTTTATGATGATAAAACGTAATTTTTTTTATAAAATTATTATGAAATATCAATGATAAATTAAGTTATGAACTTTAATTTTGTATCAATTTAAGATTTTTCTAACGTCGTTAAGAATAAAAAAAAACTTCTCGAAATGCTTATCATTATAATAATTATGGGATGGAGATAGTACTGTTTTTTATGTGAAGAAGTTTTCTAAACAAAAAAGGTTATAGTTTTCTAGAAACAACAAAAAAAAATACAAAAACAAAAACGCTACAATCAATACTAGACAGAAGGAATAATTTACTAGTTAGAGCATGTCCAATGCAACAGACAAATAAGTTGTCATACTTGAAATTTACCTAGAGATTGAAAATATTCCACTTTAATGATGATGTTTTTGCATCTCTAATTTTGATTTTTTGTCAAATCAAATGATATAATATAGCCAAAAAAATACTCCTTTCATATAAAAAAATGATAACGGTTTTCTAAATTGATCTGTCCCGCAAAATTATAACTATACAATAAATAAAAATTTTTAATATCAAAATTACCCATATATTTCAACCATTCATTTTATAGCACATTATTACAGTCCATTATAATTTTTCTCTCTCCTTTCTTTCCCATTTATTTACAAGAATAAAGGGGTCATTTTGCACAAAATCAATTCTATGTTTAATAAGTGTGTATGGTTTTCTGTATGTATTGGGGACGAAAAGAGTAATTATTTACTACCATCTCTTGAATTTTGATACACAAATCTCAAAACAAGACGTAAGAACCTCAAACATCTATGTGACCTCCCCCTCCCCTTTGATTACAGAGAAGACAAAATTATAATATGATTTTTATTGGAATAACATCGTTAAATTTTATCAACACTATAAAGTTATAGGTAATTAGCGACTGAAAAACTCAGCATGAGAAAAAAAACAAAGAAATAATGGAATAAATTGATATGATATAAAATAAAAGATAAAGATGATTTGACAATTTTATAAAAAAAAGGTTTCCATAAATAAAACTATTACACCGACATCCAAATTAGAAAATGTTGCATCTTTTGTGGGATAAAGGTAGTAAATCCTAAAAAAAACAAAAACTTACACCTAAAAACTAAACAAAAATAAAAACATACTCCCTCCGTCTTATATTGATCGAAACGTTTTCTTTTTGGATCATTCCAAAATAAATAAAACCTTTTCTTTTTTTTATATCTTTTAATATAAAAAAATATCAAATCAATTTTACACTCATTAACTTCTTTTTCAATTGCTATAATAAACTCCATCATCATCCAAAAATATTTTTTTCCTTAAAAATTAATATAAAATCAACACACATATTAATTTTTTTATCAGATCAAAATATTTCGATTAATATAAAACAGAAAAAATAAAAAATAAAAACCTAAAAACCCCAAAAACAATACACAATCTTACTCACTGGATGGTCTCTTGCACGAGTTGAGCACCAAGGATCAATATTATGTAATGCATTTGTGCACAAAGTTGTACATCACATACCACGACACGTGTTACTCTCTTCAGATGGTGACACGTAATATACAACAACAAAAATTGTTTCCTTACCTTTGGAAAAAGAAATGAGAGTGCAACTTAAAACACGTCAAGGCCCACTTGCTTTTGTGGGTAATGTTTAGGCCCACTTGCCTTGAAGCCTCGCGCACCTCACATGCCCCTTCGGTATCACACTTTGTAATCATCCATCCACTTGCTTCTTCTCCCTCGCCACCTCATCGTCACCTTTATAAGTAGGTTCCAAATAAACGTAACATACGTGTTTGTCTTGCACCCAATCCATCGTTACATGGCACATCAGTGAACATTTTTTTCTCTTTACCGAAACTAGGAATATCAATTTATGCTCTTTGTTGGGAAGTTATTATACTATAACTGACGCTTATTATAACAAACTAATACTCCCTCCATCTCATTGAAATTATATTTTTCTTTTATGTTTCATTAAAATTATAATATTTTTATATTTAATAATTTTTTATATATAAAAATATCAAAATATAACAACTCTATATCACATCAATTCATCCATCATCATTTTTTTTATATACCTATAAAAATAAATTTATTATTTTTTTAATATAATAAATATCAATTATTAGAATAAATTAAAAAATTATAATTTGAATGGCATGGGAAGCAACCGTTGAATTGCTCTTATCATCCGTATGATTTTTTCTGTAGCAAATACCAATGATTTTGTTCATCAACGGTATCTAGATGAAAGATATGCCCGTCCCCACTAAATTCAAAGAAGGTGGAGCACGGTTTGATTTATGTCGTGTCATGTTCGGATCAAATGAGTTTCATAAGCACGTCCAACTTTGCACAAATGATATTCCCTCGATGTCAATAAAATTACTCCTCTCAAATCACTAATATATTTTATTAATTTTTTTATAATCATTATAATAAATCTATCCTTATTAAAAAAATCCTACTTTTCATTCACCAAATTCAAAAAAACATATTCTTTTTGTCCCAAAAAAATTATATTATTTTGACTGAATACGTATGACGATAAAAGTCTTGATCAATATTACGAAACGATCAAACATTGTTTTTGAAAAAATATCATGAAGTATTAATGATAACAAATGTCCAATAAAAAATTTAAATCATGTCGTTTAGATGAGTAATGAAACTCCTCAAATTACGTTTTGAATAGTACGTGGAGAGAAAAATATTACTACTTTCGTCCCATAATAAATGTCACAAATTGACCGAGATTTTATATATGTGTTGAATTTTTTGTGGAATTTGATGAAGAAATAATATTCTCTTTGTAATAATGGGGTTTGTCGTAACAGTTTTGAAAGGAGATAATTGGTGTTTTGTAGTTGAGTTTTATTGATTTTGTATTTTTTTAGACAAAAATTTTTCAAATAGGATATGTTACAATTATTATGAGATATCTAAAAAAGACAAGTATTGTATTTATTATAAAATAATGGGAATACAATAGTCACGAGAAGAAGACAATCACGTATATAAAATTCCATATCGGATCAATTATGACGTTTAATTTGAAACAAAGGGAATACTTCATTCGTCCCATTCAAATTATAACATTACAATATGTCAGTAATAAAACTATTCATTTTATGAATCGTTCGCAGGACGATCATACATTACGTAAAATTATCTTGAAATATTGATGATAATTTAAGTTATATATTATAATTCTTGATTAATGACATAATTTTTTTCTATTGTTAAGACGAATAATGAAATTTCTTAAAATATATATTAAAAATTATGATCATGATGTAAAATTATAATTTAAATAATACGAATGGAGTAATTTATAAGGGAAGTGAGTATTAAACAAATTTTATTTCTGAGCAAGGGAGGCAATGTCTCTTTGTCAATAATGTGAGCGGGGGCGGCGTATCTGGACCGCAGGATGGGAATACGGCAACGGCCGCGATCGGGTTTCACGCTGGGAGTACGATGAAAGAGAAACGCTGCGGCCAGGCGAAGCAGAAGGGGACACGTGGGAGGAGCAACTTGCGTGGGCCCTCCAGCTGCATCAGACACGCGGTGGAGGGTCATTGCTTTTCGACTCAATCCGACACGTGTCGACTCAGTTTTTGGTCTTGCGCTTGTTTTATTCTATTGCCCACAGGGAACAAAACCCTACACTTGCTCGCTCCACTTTAGTCTTTGACGCCTCCCCAAAAATGAGTGTAATTTGCTGTGACTCCTAGTTTTTCCTTTTTTCTAATTTATATTTCGGGGCATCTTAAGTTTTTCTGAATAGCAAAACGTGGGAAATTTTTTATCCCCCCCAAAAAAAAAAAGTGGGGAAATTTACCAAAAAACCAAATGCGAGGAAAATGGATAACGTGTCAGGTTAAGGCCACCCCAAGTTCGCCACTTGGCACGTTCTACCCAGCTCTTCGTTTCAAAATCAAAAGGATGTTTGTGCCAATTTACAAATTTTGTAACCATGGACTACCACGTAATACCTCAATCATATTTTCACTATCCCATAATATTTCTAATATTTATTATATATATATATTGAGATTTATTTTTATTTTTTAAATTTTAATTTTCAATCATGTAATATTTTTCTCTTTATTTATTTTAATTGATAACCACATAATATTTTTCAAATAAAAAAATATTACAAATAATTTGAGACGCATCAAAATAAAAAAAGATTATAAAAGATTTGAAACGAAGAGAGTAAAATATGCTCCCTTCATCCCATAATATATGAAATATTTTTTTTATTGTCTAAATATATATTATAATCTTTTTAAATTTTTAAATTTAAATTAAAAAATAATCGAATCAATAATATTTTATTATAATATGTCTCATTAACTTCGGCAGGATGTTGCCCTCTTTTACCGTTTATTAAATTCATTGCTACGAATTTTACCAAGTCTAACTTATTTACACCATCAGTGTCTTACAAACAAACAGTTTTAGCCAACAAAAAAAGATAAAAGGAACCAGCACTAGTCCAAATACCTTTTCCTCCATCTTCCCATTAAGTTAGGATCCCCTTCAGTAAAATAGACGAGCAGAAACTGTAGCATGACACATTCTCATTTTTCTCGGTGTTAATATTTATCCTTTTGTCCTAATATAAATATAATTTTTTTATATCAAATAAATTATGATATGTTGACTTAATATGATAATTAAGGAATTAAATTAACTTTATTATTTTTTATCAATATATCTTTATTCGAATAATAAATAGATGAATAATAATTATGAGTTGGAATGGGAATTATAAATGGATAGAAAGAGAAAAGTAATGATAAAAAAGATGATTTGATATAAAATAAAGATATTTTAGACATTTTGATACAAAAAACTTGCTAATTTAGGACACGTTGTAATTTATGTTAGATATTCATTTTTAGTAATGTGTCGTAATTTATCTGAGAAGGAGGGAGTATTGTGTTTGTAAGTTTATATTTATTTGAGCTTTGACTTGTTAGGATAATCAACATAATTTTTCATAAAATTATCATAAAATACTATTGATAGTTTAAGTCGTGTATTTTAATTCGATACTAAGATCGTAATTTTGTCACATCATTAAAACGAAGAACGTAATTCCTTAGAATACATGTTAAATAATACAAAAAGTTAAAATATTACATATATAATGAGACGAAGAGAGTACTATTTTTTTTTCTTCGAGCTATATCACGTTAGTTGTAACCTTCATCCCATAATATAAACTCCATCTGTCCCAAATAAATTACGATGATACGTATTTCGATGCGTTTCGTTTTTATTCTTAATGATGTCAGAAAAATCTTAAATTAGCTCAAAATTAAAGTTCATAACTTAATTTATCATTAATATCTTACAACAATTTTGTAAAAAATGACGTTTGATCGTACTAAATTAAATCTCGAAGTGTGTGTCTTCATAATTTATTTGAGACGAAAAAAATATAATATTATTTTATTTGAATTGTTGCAAAATACTTGTAACATTCAAATTAAAATTTTAATCTAAAAAAATACAAAATCAATCCTACTGAGTTATCGTATATCCACTATCTTTTTTCTCAACTGTTATCGTAAACCTCACCATATCAGTACATAAATACAGATTTTTATCAAAATTCATAAAAATTTAACATACATAAATCTCTTATCAGGTCAAACGATTATATGTAATTTGGAAAAAGAGAAAGTAACATTTTCTTTTTACGAACTTTTCACATAAAAAAATACTAAATCATAATCTATAGTATAGTCAACCAACTATTCTTAATGTTGATACAGTAAATTTTATTATCACTATACAAAATTCTTTCATTCAATGATTTTTCTTAATAATTCAACATAAATATTTGTTTTTTTGAAAAAGACAGGGAGGTTTAAAAAAAAAAAGAAGGGAAGAGCAGCCAGTATTTGCTCGGGAAGTTCCATTTTCCTTTTGTTACAAATGGTGAAGGGTTTAGACATGGTGTGTCATAACATAATTTTGTTTAATAACAAATTAAGGATTAAGATTAAAATATTATTTTTTAATTTTAATTATTTATTTTTTATTTTTTAATATTAGTAATTTATTTTATATTAGACATAATTATTTCATGACAATCACTCTCTTTTTCCAATTATGAAATTTTGAATTTTCAACGAAAATGTTCCCATTTTATAATTTTCATTCACTCACTCTTTCATTTTCCATGTTTCCTCCACCATTTTGACAAAAAAAATTCCTCCTGTAGTATTTGCTTCCCTTCTCCAATCATGCACATACCAAGAAGTAGTATTTGCTTCCCTTCTCCAATCATAAACATACCCAAGAAGCAGTATTTGCTTCTGCTCTCCAAATTTTAATTTCTCCATTTTGCCCCTTATTTATTTTTTTGTTTATTTTTTTGGGTTCCTCCAATTTTTGTTGTATGCCATGTAGTAGAAAACACAGCACAGCAGGAAACGTTTTGATTCCCTTTGTTGTTTCCTCTTGCTTCCCTTGCACTTCCATGTGAATTGCTGATCAATATGTTCTTGATCAATTTCCAACCATTTCAGCAATCTGGGCTTCTACCCTTTGGTTGATAATCGCAAGAAAATGTCGTCAAAATCGAAGCTTTAGGGGCAAAAGGGTGATGGGTTAATCTTGAAGCAACAGAAACAAAGTGATTTTTCTTTGCTTGTGTTTGTGTTTTTTGATTGAACAGGTTTCATCAGGTGTAGCTACATGGGGGAAGCAAATGAGGGGAGTAGCAGGGGTAGAATGGAGATTGGCAGTCTGGGAGTTGAAATCAGTGATCAATACCCTAGAGATCTGTTGCAGACATTCATGGCTAGAAATCCAAATCAAATAGCAAGGGTAAAACAGGAAATCCATGATGTTGTTGCTGATGATGATGTTGTTGATGATGGTGATGTTCAGCTTAATCTTGGGTTGTCACTTGGTGGGAGATTTGGTGTAGACAAGTCCCATGGTGGGCTAATGAGGTCATCTTCGGTGGTGGGCGCCTTATCGTTTATCAAACAGGATGGTTATCAGGTTGGGCCGCCGCGGCCAATGGTGGCTGTGGCGGCGGCAACAACCCTACCTAGGACGGCCTCGCTTCCTGTTGAGACCGAAGAGGAGTGGAGGAAGAGGAAGGAGCTTCAGACGTTGAGGAGAATGGAGGCGAAAAAGAGGCGGTCGGAGAAGAGAAGCAACATCCTCAAGGAGGGTAGTGAAGGGAGAGGGAATGAAGCTAGTCTCGGAGAGAAATTAGAGAGAGTGCAGCAATGTGCAAGCGCGGTTAACAAGCTTAGTGTTTCGGCTACTCTGCCTACTTGGACTGTTGCTGGTTGCACTACTGCTAAGAAGAGTGAAGTTGGTGATGAAGTTGGTGATGGCTTGAAAGTGAAAAGAAGCTTCTTCAGTAGCTTGCAAGGGCTCTTGGCTCAGGAGGGGTCGTCTTCGGGTTCAGGGAGATCTCAAGGGGGTAGCTCTTCAGCTGTGCCTGAGCCGGATAGTCGACGTACTCAAGGTATTGAATTCTACTGTCTATTCTCAATGTGAAGTTGTGACTTTGACCTATTAACTGTCTTGTTTGTTTCTAAATGCTTACTTCTGTCTGTTCGAATGTTCGTATAACTGAATATCGAGCCACATTAGGAGTTCTTGGCAATTTCTTTGATTGTCGGAGTGGTCTTTTATGGAACTCTTTTCTCTAGGGTGACGTCCCTCCATGATCCTTTAGCATTGAAATTAGATGATTCCTCTGTCAGTAGTTAGACATAGAATGCCAAATGAACAACTGAATATTTAAAAAAGGGAATGCATCGATCGCGACAGAAAGTGAATGGCGGAGGTGCATTCATTCAAGAAAGGTAGAAGAGAGCTTATATCCTGGTACAGTTGCCAAATGAGAAGTTGCGTTTGATAGATGTCGTGTCACTTCTCATGCCGCAAACTGCGTTAAGCTGTGGGAATTTGTGAGTTATTTGGTGAAATTGATTTTTACTTTCGTGTTGGCTACATAATGTCGATTCTTTCTTTAGGTAGATCGTAACAAGTGACTTCTATTGTTGGCAGAATATGTTTATCATGGGCAATTTGTTCCATCAGATATGCTTGTTAGGGTTCACAAATTACCGCAATCACTTCTTTTCTGAATGAATATGCATTCCTAACTTCGCACTTTGCTACACAATAGCCAGATAGCGATTAAGATCTGATACATCTTCTGTCATATTTATGTCACTTGACTTCCAAGTAAGGAGTGCTGTCTTGTGCAAATTCTGGTTATATACATTCTACATTAAGTGCGAAAACTGTTGTCCGGTTTGAAGTTGAAACACTGCAGTGACTAGTGGAGAGGGAATGCTGGATCAGATAAGTTGTTAAAACCTTATCCTGGCTAAAATCTGTGTAGTATGGAAGGTGGGAATTGAGCTCCAAGCTAAGTTTTGGCAGTGATCTGCGGACAATCCACACGTATTTTCCTTCAAATGGGTACGTCCATAAGTGGGAAATGCGAATCATAGCCTTCATGTCGATTTACTCTTTGTACGATTCATGACACATGCTGCTGCCTATTGGAAAATGCCTGTGGAAGGTGCGTGGATGCCTCTTATGTGCTTCTCTTCTGATTTGGTTGACTAGCGAGAAAGTTGATGGATTCCATATCTGAATGCAAAACTTCTTTTATCCGGTGTTTCCATTTTCAGGGTGAATCACCATTATATGAGAATAGACTTCTATATAGTCGGTTCACTGGTTTCTTCAACTATGAAGATCAAATGATGCCATAGTGAAATCAAAGCTTCTATACCATACAATATTTGTGTCGCGTTTTCTTTGCACTTTGTTGGCTTACACTTGCTTTCATGATCTTCTTTGTAGGCTCCAGTACTGATACCAGAGTTCCTATGAGGACAACAAGTGACATCAGGTGCAGATCCTACAGGATGAAGATCGAAGACAATCTGAAGCAAGCTGGGACAGGGGAGGCCAACAAGATCAGGGAAACAAGCACAGGATTAGAAGATATGCCCTGTGTGTTTACCATTGGAGACGGCCCGAACGGGAGGAAAGTAGACGGGATCCTTTACAAGTACGGAAAAGGAGAGGAAGTTCGTATAATGTGTGTGTGTCATGGTTGCTTTTTTACTCCGGGTGAGTTTGTCAAACATGCTGGAGGCCGTGATGTCGAGCACCCGCTTAAACATATAGTTGTCAACCCTTCTAGTTCTGCATTTCGGTGACTACGGATGCGAACCTTCTTCTGGTGTTCTGTATATTGAGTTCGAGAAAGGAAGTGTATGAGATGGTCGCCTTCGGTTTTCTTTGGCCGTTTTGAATGAATGGAGAATTTCAAAAATCTTTTATTGAAAAAGGTAAGAGTTTTATCTTGTTCTTTTACTGTAGCTTTGGCTTGTGGACAGTTCTGTTCTCAAGTTAAGCCAGGTGAGAGGATTTCAATCTGGGGATACTATAGTAACCTCTGGGGAATGTAGTCGTAGTGCCGCGTGTATAGTTCTAAACGTCATATTAGCAGGAATAATTGTGGCATGATAATGATAAACCTTTTTTTTTTTTTTTTGGCTCAGTCCATATATCATGCCACACTTTTTTGGCTCTGTATATATATGCAAATGTGTGGTTGATTTGTCCCACAGACATAACCGTTCAAGTTTCCAAAAAAACGGGCAATAAGAGAAAGAGCTGAGGCTATTGATGTATGGCATGATGGACTGTCTGTAAGATCGCCACCATTGCATGGAGTATCTCTCCTGTTCATGTCGATTTTATGGAGAAAGACATGACATTCGAAAACTATACAGATTGATAATGGGAAACAAAAAGTGAAGGAAAAGAGAAGGAAATGGAGAAAATGGATCCGTTCACAGTTTTTTGTTTTTGGGAGGATTGATGCTAAAGAAAAACGGCATTGGTTCATTCAAACTTCATGAGATACAGAACACAAAATCGTGGTTATTGTTTAAGACAACATCAGTCACTTGAAAATTTGCTACCAGCAAAACCGAAGGTCACCTCTCCTAATGAAAGACGACTCCTTCTGTCAGTAGGATCAATCTTGTATAGGGTACCTTATATGGGCGTGAGGAATTCAGTAATGTCCTGATCCTGTCACTTCTTCAATCGGAATCAGAGCCCGAACAACCAGACTGAAGGATGTCATTTTTTTTCTGGTGACAAGACTGAATATCAGAAAACTGCAGCCTCCATGCGTCATGAATCGATTTGTGTAGGTGATGATGCATAAGGAGGAAGTCAGGAGTACCACAAGGAAGGGCAAAGAGAAGAAGGCTCCGAGGTCAGACTTTACATCAGCAACACCGCAGATGACAGGAGGAGCAGGGCAAACAGCCGCAGCATTTGGAGCATGAAAACCAATTGCCACAGGAACCCCATGAGCGACAACAGGAGCTGCATGAAAGACATGAAAAACAAGAGGAACAGCCACTACAACACTTTTTACTAGTCGATCCTTTTGCATCCCCCTTCACTGCTCCGTTTTGTTCTGATGGTGCCGATCTGTGAAACAATAAAGCAATTAAGATTTGAGCTTGAGGAATCTGTGCAACACGAATTACAGGCCTTTGAACAAAGAAGAAAGCAGAAATATTCAACAAAGAGCAGGCCTTTGAAGAAAGGAGGATTCATGAAGAGGCCGTTATCGAACTCATGAATATAACAGCACAGTAGCAGGAAAAAGAAGAGAAGCATACTTGGTCGTGGAAAGACAGCAAAATAATCTTTTTAGGCCGCATGCCCAACTGCAACGACAACAAGAGCATGACGGCCACGTACAAGATAACCTTGGCCATTTACATTTGTGGCGGCAGAACCAGCTGCAGTTGCAACAGAAGCACAACGACCAACCACGAGTCTTCAAGTGACAGAAACGCTTCTTTTTGCAACAAGGAAAGAATATCTTGCAACAGGGAAAGGGTATCTTGCAACACTTGCAGCATTTCGGACTGTAACACAGAAAGGAAGGTAGTTTTACATCCATATTGCACCAGGGTCTTCAACAGTAATTAATGGGAGGTAAGCCAAAGAAACAGAAAGTATACTCTCTGGATAATTTGACGACTAGAAGACTAGCAACACAAAATACTCTTAGCATCAACCTTATGCTAGGAACTGAATGCCGCGCCTGCATAGCTGATGCGATACCTTTCTAAAAATATACAGCTTAGAATGTTCATGGTGATTTATTAAAAGGGAAGTTCCACCCTGTTTAGGCTGGCTCTTCAAAAACGCTATTAACAATAGGACTAGATGCGTGTGCGGTCATATGTGTTGAGTAACCAACGCTAACCTCTGTCATAGAAGACTCAAGAATACTAATATTATCTTAGCACCACCGATCGCGCATATTTCCCTATTGAACTTAACACGTGCACAATGCACTAATCTATCTCATATCAAATGTTAAACAGGTCGGTAGCAAGACTCAAACAGTTAAACTTTAAATGGGAACATTTAAGGAAGACGCACAGATAGTAGATATGGGATCTTACAATGGAAATGTGCATGAGGTCGTGCTTGTTTCGTTGTCATTTGCATCGCAAGATATACTGGAGCAATGTTCAACAGCAGCTGCAGGTGATGGCTTTTCCACAACCTGATCAACTGGGCATGTTTTCCCCTT
>JAOVYX010015799.1:0-26614 GCA_035668315.1 Drosera spatulata | reverse complement strand
GTGTCCTTGGACCGGGCTTCGAAAAGCCCGTCCGAGAGCTACTGGGCCGGGCCAAGCCCGGACAAAAGTCGGACGGGGCCTAGTTTTGACAACGCTACCCAAATCCTTCATCGCAAAGAATTTGCTAAGAGCCTTTTTCAAAACATCGATCTTTTCAGTATCCTGGTCGGCAATCAACATATCATCAACATAGAGTAATAGGATAATGAAACTACCATCGGCGAACTACTGAATGAAGACATAAGAATCTGATGACGTCTTCTTGTACCCATTGTCCACCATAAAGGACTCAAACTTGCGGTACCACTGTCGAGACGCTTATTTCAAACCATACAGGCTCTTCTTCAACCTGCACATGAGGTTTTTCTTTCCTTCGACCTGAAACCCTTCAGGCTGCTCCATGTATATCTCCTCCTCTAAATCACCGTGGAGAAAAGCTGTCTTCACATCAAGTTGCTCAATCTCGAGATCCATGTTGGCTACTAATCCTAGCACAACTCTGATAGAAAACATTTTAACAACTGGAGAGAAAATTTCATCAAAGTCAATACCTTTTTTTGACTAAATCCTTTCACAACCAACCGAGCCTTGTAGTGTGGTTGTGAGCTTTTATCTTCGGTCTTTAAACGATTGACCCATCGGTTCTTTAACGCGCGCTTGCCCTTAGGTAATTTCACCAGCTCAAATGTGTGGTTCTTATGCAAGGATTGCATCTCTTCTTGCATGGCTTGTGACCATTGATCGCTATGTGGATCTGACATGGCTTTCTTGTAGCTCTCTGGTTCTCCCCCATCAGTCAGCATCACATACTCTGTATCAGGATACCTGGTGGATGGTCTGCGTTCTCTAGTAGAGTGTCGCGTACCTGGTTGTGCTGGTGGTTGTATTGGAGCTGGTTCTTCCTGCGGCTCTAATTGTTTTGGGCCATCAACATCAACACCAGCTTTCTCATCATCGAGATCATCCTATATATCTCCCACCTGGCCTTCCAGTGTCCGAGATCATCCTGTGGATCCAAGTTCATTGGGACATCTTCTGAGGCTATAGACCTCTCTGGCTTCTCGATGTCCTCAATTGTCTGACCTTCGAAGAAGATAACATCTCTACTTCGAATGAGCTTCCTGGCTATTGGATCCCATAACTTGAAATCAAATTCTTCAAACTGTTTCGTTTTACCATCAAACTTAGAGCGTTCATCCTTTGGGATGTGCACAAACGTTTTGTATCCAAACACCTTTAAGTGCTGATAGGACACGTCTCTTCCTCTCCAAACCCTTTCTGGAATTTCACCATTCAAAGAACTTGAAGGAGAATGGTTGATCAAGTAAGCAACTGTCAGCAACGCTTCCCCCCAAAACGATTTAGGGAGTTCATTCTCTCTGGGACTCCATTCTGTTGAGGTGTCTTGGGAATCGTCTTCTCAAGCTTGATGCCGTGTTTCCTGCAGTATTCCTCGAACGAACCTTTGTACTCGCCACCATTGTCTGCTCTGACACACTTGAGCTTCCTTCCAGTTTGTCTTTTCACCCTGGTATGGAACTCCTTAAACATGTCTAGTACCTGATCTTTAGTTTTCAAGGTACGGACCAAAACCTTTCTAGAGTGGTCATCAATGAAAGTGACAAAATAGTATGCACCATCTATAGATCTCTCTATCATAGAGCAGACGTCTGTATGCATAAGGTCGAGTATATTCTTTCTTTTATGTGCAGGGGAAGAAAGAAAAGATACTTTGTGTTATTTTTCAGCTATACAATCAACACATTGTTTAAGAGGAATACCTTTCACGTCAGGTAGGAGTTGCTTACGTGCAAGGATCTGCAAGTTCTTCTCACTGATGTGACCGAGCCTCTTATTGCAGAGCTCGATCGAGGAGGATCTCTCAATAGCATTTGCATCTCCTTTGATTAGCCTTGCTTGTGTTGAGTATAACGTCCTTTGCTTCTTTCTCTTAGCAACCAGCAAAGAACCCTTCGAGAGCTTCATCTTCCCAACAGAAAAATGAGAAGTGTAACCATCATCATCAAGCATTCCAACTGAAATCAAGTTCAGTCGAATGTCGGGCACATGTCTGACATTCTTCAACAGTAACCTAGAACTTGCATTGGTTTGTAACCAAACATCTCCAATGCCCATAATCCTAGATGTCTTATTATTTTCCATTCGTACAAGACCATAGTCACCATTTTTATAAGATGAAAAGAAATCAATCTGCGAAGTAATATGAAATGAGACATCAGAATCTACCATCCAGTCTAAGTCTGGACAAGTGAGGTTGATGGAATCACTATCTGAGAAGAGGTAGGGTTCATCCATGGTTGCAACGGAAGTGGTGCTTGGCTCACAATTCTACTCTCCCTTAGCAACCTTGCCTTACGCTGTGTAGCTTTTGAACTTACTGCACTCGTTCTTCTTGTGGCCTGGCTTGCCACAATAATATCAAGTGAAGCCCTTCCGATTCTGGGATTTCGATCTCCCCTTGGACTTGTTGTCTTGCTGGAAAGTTCTTCCTTTGTTTCGTCTACGATGCTCCGTTACATGAGCATCTGATGAGCTGGACGGACTAAGCTCCTTTCTTCTGATTTCCTCGTTCAGCATATTGTCTTTCATGATGTTCATCGTGAGCTTCCCTTCAGGAGTGGAGTTGCTTAGTGACACCACCAGTGTCTCCCAACTATCAGGTAAGGAACTTAATAGTAAGAATGCTTGTATCTCATCATTAAACTTTAAATCCATACCTGTCAATTGATTGACAATACCCTGAAAATCATTCAGGTGCTCTGCTACACTGCGGCCGTCTCTAAACTGTAACTTCACTAGCTTTCGCATCATGGAAGCTTTATTCATCGCAGTCTTCCTCTGGTACATCGCCTCGAGCTTTTCCCATAGAGCAAAAACATGGACGTCGTTGACCACGTGTTGGAAGACACTTTGATCGATATATTGTCTGATCACACCAACAACTTTGCGCTGTAGCAACGCCCAAGCTTTCTCCTCTTTATTAGCGGGCTTCGTCTTGGATACTATACGCTCGTATAAATCCTTACAGTAAAGGATATCCTCCATTCTAGGTTTCCACATCAAATAGCTCGATGAGGTCAATCGGATCATGCCAACGATGCTGGTCCCGTCTTCTATTTTAATTAGCACAGTAATCGGATCGTCTTTCGGTTAAATTAACCTCTCTCTGACACCAGTCTGTTGAGAAAAATCGGTATAAGATGCAGGAAAAATTACCCAGCATTTTTTCCTCACCGTGCAATTAAACAAAAGATAATTAAATAACCCAAAATAAATAGAGTCGATACCAAGATTTTTACGTGGAAAACCCCTTAAAAATAAAAGGGTAAAAACCACGGAACCGTTACGGTATCAAAAAATATCCACTAAAGAGGAATTAAAAATATCGTCTCTAGATTTGTGTTAGGGGATTATAATCACCATGATAACTCTCACTAATTTTTTTTCTCTAACAGGATAAAAATATACACGTAGATAATACTCCTCAATATCCCAAACTGGATATTTTTTAACTCTTCTGATGCTTTTTTGTGTGTTTTGTTGTGTTATATTGTTTCTGTCCCTTGTGCCTATTTATAGGGGATTGTTCAAGGATTTCACCGTCTTAACTTTGCTGCCGTCCTGCATGATGCGTCTGCTCCATAACTTGGTAGAAGACACGACGACACAGAGAAGATGTGCAAATTTGTATATGTGTGTATGGGCCCCATGAGAGGGACACCCACTAACAAAAATAGTTTACATTATAACACATTTTTCTTTCTTCACGACTAAATCTATAATAAATAAGGTTAACCAATACCAAGCATCTTGATAATGTAATCACAAACACAAAAAGATACTGTAATCACAAACACAAAAAATCTCTCATTGAACAAAGCGTTCAGTATAAGAATTCAATCATATAAAAAAATAAAAGGAGTCAAGTATCTGTACACAGTTCATCCTATGCCTATAGATACAATATGTTCGATATCAACCACGAGTTATATTTGTCTTGAAACAAGATGGTTCATTTTATCCAAAATCTATCATCATCGACTCACGATTTTCATAAGCTTGCTTCGCATCAACATCGGTTGAAATCTTGAACAGGTCTTCAATACCATCGAATAACATCCTGTAAGATACAAGTCAAACAAGTTTCATCATGAGTGTTCAGAGTGAAGTATAAAGCACAAGTAACATAAAATCTATGCAACAAAGTCATAATAGAGTATAATCGATGGTAATTCCAAACGAGAGGGAAAAAAACATATAGAATACAATTCATAGCACACTAAAAGTGGATAAGTGAATTTTGAAGAAGGTTACGGGCATGATATTAATACATCTGCTAACCTACGAGATCATCACTAATTCTACACATATAGAAGACAATTACTTTATTTTTCTTTTCTTTTTCTTGTAATCAAGACAATAAAAGCTGCTCAGTGTCCCTCAATCATGATAAATTATTTTTAACTAACAGAAAGGTGAATGTCTTGTTAATGAAAATTTATTTTTCATCTTAGGCTACCACTAAGTACGCGTTTGAGTATAACAGAGCAATACCATTGACAAGGCAATGCCACCATAAGACTGAAAGCAAAACATTAAACAAGATGCCATTTAGGCATATGAAGTAACAAATTAACTTCTTGCGCAATACCTTTTCAATATCCTTGTCAGTATGCTGACACCCATGGCCACTGCGGAAATGTTGCTAAAACTAGGAGTTAGATTTCACACATTGCATAATACTTCAACCACATCAATCCTGCAAAATATACGGATAAATGAAAGAAACATAAGCAATGATCTGAATGAAACAAGCTGTTGGGATTTGAAAAATCCTTATTTGGACTGGAATTTTTTTAACGCCATATGTAAGATTTACTACCAGAAGAAAAACGTTGTACATACTGAATTTTGCTGACAAAATGTTGATTCTTGCTCCAGTTCCAAAATCTACAATTACATGAATTACATCAAATTCTTATTCTCAAATCATGGATTGAGCTATTTTAAGTCCAGAAAGAGTTCACATTTACACTGACCGGTGCTTATTAGTTGAAGTAATTTTGCATACGATAGGCCCTTACGAATTTAATGGTCATGAATTATTACTGTTATTTTTTTGGTATTGTGTTTTTTTATGTTTGTCCTCTATAAATATATTTTTATTGTGTAAAAAAAAGAAAAAATTAGGATTTTAAGAGCGATACACAAAAATAAGAGCGATCTCAAAAGAGAGGTTATTATAATCTGACTCCTTAATTAGTGAGTTTTCTCTTTTCATGGATTTTTTATTCCCTTTTGAGGGTTTTTTCTCACGTAAATTTGATGTCGTTTTTCATTCTTATTTATTATCGATCATGCTTGTGAGTTGATCGATTGACTGTTATATTATAATTTTAAAATTATCTCAAATGTTAAATTACAACAAGTGGTATCAGAATAGGATTAATTTTATTATTAGCAGCCAGAGATCGAGACCCATCAGTCCTCAGCCACCAGAGATCCGGCCGCGCCGCCCGAGGACAACCAGAGGTCAGGTCAGCCCCATCCGCCGCCAGAGACCCATCCACCGTTCCGTCCTCGCCACCGCTAGTCTCGAAGACCGGACTCGAAGCCGCCTCTCTCCCGATCGTCCTCGCCCCGAAATTCTTCACGCCACAGTCGCCAGGATCCAGAGTCCGCCGTCGCCTCGATCTCGACCATTGTGCCGACTGTTATCGTTGGAGTCCGTCGAACGCGCTCCAATTCCGACGACTACAGCCCTAGCGACTGTGCAGTCTGTGTATAGACAGGGCTTCCGTGGACAGCCAGGGGTTGGGTGTTTTTTTTCTTTTTGGCAAATTGGTTTTTTTGGAAAAAAAATTGTTTTTTCATCAAGTTTTCTAGTTGATTCGAAGAGAATATTTCGAAAGTTAAGAATTTTTATTGGTTTTTTGGAATTGAGACAATGATGAATGCGATTAAGTTTAAGATTGAGCCGGTTGATATGAAGAATAATTTCAGCATTTGACAAAGTACGATCAAGGATATTTTTGTGCAAGAAGGACTGTTCAAGGCACTGAAAGGACAGAAATCGGCTGATATGAAAGAGAAAGAGTGGGAGGAATTGGAAGCTAAGGCTGCATCCATAATCAGATTGAGTCTTGCGTCGTAGGTTAAGTATCAGGTTCTGACAGAGGTCTCACCGGCGAAGATGTAGGCGAAATTAGAATCTGTGTACATATGTAGATCGTTGTCAAATAAGTTGTATTTGAAGGCAGATCTGTTCGACCTCAAGATGAAGGAGAGGGCAGATTTAAACGATCATATCGTCGAGTTTAATCGGCTTGTGACACAATTGGCTAGTTTGGATGTTAAGGTGGATGAGAAGGATCAGACGTTAATTCTACTAAAGTCTCTTTCGAATTCGTATGCTACCTTGAAGACAATATTACTTGTTGGTAAGGACAAGTTGAGCGTTGAGGAGGTGACTTCTGCAGTTCTTGATGTCAACAAGGTGAGCCCTTCCGGGTCCAGTTAAGGGGAAGGATACTTGGTGAAATCAGAGAATAGAGGTAGAGGTCAGCACAAAAATAAGGGTGACAGAGGAAAATCGAGATCCAAGTCTCGATCAGAAAAACGAGATCTCTCTCAGGTTGAGTGCTACAAGTGCCATGAGAAGGGGTATATGAGAGCTCAATGTCCCAAGAACAAGAACAAGCAAGGAAAGTTTTCAGACTCTGCAAGTATAGCTAAGGGTGTAGATGACGGCGACGGTGATCTCTATGTGACTTCTGGAGTTACTGAATCCCATGAAATTGCACTAGCAGCTCGAGGTGATGATCTGAGGAACGAGTGGATCATGGATTCCGGATGCTCGTTTCATATTTGCTAGTTTAGAGATTGGTTTGATTCTCTGACTTCGTGCAGTGGAGGATCCGTGGTTATGAAAAATGACACGGTTTGCAAGGTGGTTGGGTTAGGTACAGTGAAGGTGAAGATGTTTGATGGCATTGTCAGAACACATGGGGATGTGAGGTATATCCCTAACCTTAGGAAGAACCTGATCTCAAATGGAACCTTGGACACTGCAGGTTGTGTTGTGTCAATCAGAGATAGCAAGATGAGAGTATGGGAACGCTGAACGGAAAGGAAATCTGTACAAGCTGATTGGGAGCACGGTGATAGGTGGAGCTGCGGTTTCATCTAGTGGAGAGTCCAATGGAGTTGACACAAAACTTTGACATCTTCGTCTTGCGCATTTGAGTGAATGAGATACACATCTTCAAAAGAAAAAGTTGCTCAAAGGTGTCAAATCTTACGAATTGGACTTCTACAAATTTTGTGTGTATGGGAAACAGAAGCGTGTGAGGTTCAAGGCTGGATCTCATACTATCAAGGGTGTGCTCCTATCAGAGATATCTCGAACGGTGAAGCTCAATATTTTATCACCTTCATTGATGACTACTCAAGGAAGGTTATGGTTTTCTTCATGAAGCATAAATCAGAGGTATTTGGCATCTTCAAGCAGTGGAAAGGTCGGGTTGAGACTCAGGCTGGGAAGAAGGTGAAGTACTTCAGATCAAATAATGAGACAGAATACAAGGATGATCAGTTTATGCAGTTCTGCAAGGATGAAGGAATCATGAGCCATTTCATAGTGAGGGGAACGCCAGAGCAGAATGGAGTGGCTGAGAGGATGAACAGAACATTGTTGGAGAGAGTGCGTTATATGAGGTTGAACGCGGATTATTCTAAGAGTTTCTGGGCTGAAGCAGTCAATACTACCTGTTTTCTCATCAACAGGAGTCTTTCAGCAGTCATTGATCATAGAGTTTCAGAAGAGGTATGGTCAGAAAAATCTGTTGATTATTATATGTTGAGAATATTTGGTTGTCCTGCCTATATCCATATGCAGAGTTCTGAGACGTCCAAGATAAATGCAAGGTTCAAAAATGCATCTTTTTTGGATATGAAGACGGTGTTAAGGGTTACAAGTTGTAGGATCCTATAGCAAAAAAAAAAAAGAAAAAAAGATGATAAGCAGGGATGTGATTTTTGAGAGAATCACATGGTGAAGCAGAAGGAAGGAGTTGACGGTGCGAGAAAGGAATCAGTTCAGGTGGAGCTACCTAAAGTGTTAGAAAAACAGTTTTCATATCAACATCATCACAGTTCTAGTGATTCTGACCAGGTGGAGCACCGTAGGGGCCCTACAGCATTGTTTTGGGTAAAGAAAAGCGGAATGCAAAGGCGCTTGAGAGGTATGGTTTTGAGGATATGATAGCCTTTGCTTTTGTGGCTGGTGATAGTGAACCAGACAATTACTCTGAAACCTGTTAAGTCTGATGATCGTGATAAGTGGCTGACAGCTATGGTAGAGGAGATTGAGTCACTTAGAAAGAATAAGTCTTGGGAGTTGGTGACACTTTCAGAGGGCTCGAAACCAGTTGGTTGTAAGTGGGTGCTCAAGATCAAAGAGGAAGGTAAATACAAAGCTCGGTTGATAGCCAAGGGATACTCTCAGAAAGAGGGTGTGGAGTATAATGAAATTTTCTCTCCAATTATGAAGCACACCTCAATTAGACCGATCTGTGTTGCAGGATATGATTGTGTTGTCTACGACGGAAGCAGAGTATATGGCATTGATAGAGGGTGAAAAAGAGGCATTGTGGTTGAAGTATCTGGTTGAGGAATTTGGGTTCAAACATTAAAAAGGTGTTCGCATGTTTTGTGACAGTCAGAGTACGATCTATTTGGCAAGGAATTAGGTGTACTATGCTTGGACGAAGCATATCGATGTTCGTTATCACAAGATTAGAGAGTGGTTGAATTTCGAGGTTGTAGATCTATAGAAAGTTCATACAAAGAAGAATGCGATAGATATGCTTATCAAGATAGTTCCCAAAATCAAATTTGAGCGTTGCTTAGACTTTATCACCGTTTCTTCATACTGAGTTTGTGGGGGAACATCCCCGCCACGCGAAGGGGGATGCGAGGACGTGCCAGGCTGTGGCACGGAAGGTTCGCTAGTGACTTGCTCTGGTATGGATCGTGAAGTAAATACCAAAAGCGGAGATTGTTATTTTTTTGTATTGACTTTTTGACCTTTGTCCCCTATAAATATATTCATATTGTGCAGAAAAAAAATTGAAATTAGGGTTTCAAGAGAGATACACAAGAGTGAGAGCGATCTCAAAAAAGAAATCATTATAATGTGACTCCTTAATTAATGAGTTTTCTCTTCCCGTGGGTTTTTTCCCCTTGAGGGTTTTTTCACGTAAATTTGATGTCGTTTTTTATTTTTGTTTATTATCGATTGTGCTTGTGAATTGATCGATTACCTGCTGTATTATAATTTTGGGATTATCTCAGGTATTAAATCGCAACAATCACAGTTATTCTTTTTTTTTTTCTGGTACCTACAAACAAACAAGCAGATGACTGAATGACGTAATTGGTCAAGTGGATATCTGACAGAAAAATATAATGAAACGTTGATATGAGTTTTCGAACTGTCCTTAGATCTTGTTATGGGAAGTGCGGATGTAATACTGAATATCATCCCTGTAATATTTGATCAGATTGTATTTGTTTATAGATACTTTGACATGTAATCTTCTATCTATTTGTGTATATATAGGGGTTTGTGGGATTGATTTAAAATCAACCATGATTGATTTTATACCATAAAAAAAGATTCCTTGGAAAATTTTTATAACAATGATTGTGTGAAACAGAATTTCTAAGAAATTTTTCATTTTATGATATAAAATCAAACATGTTGATTAATTTTAAATCAATCACACATTTTCGATATATATATGGATGAATATATATATATATATATATATATATATATATGCATATATGTATCAGCTTTCATGCTATAAATATACTGGAGTATATATCATGGATGAATAACGATATACAGAACACTTCAATTGACAACAGAATTTATAAGATCCGCACAACCATTAGTCAATATCGATAAATTAAAACAAAGAATAAAGGGAGCTTAATAATTCGAATCTAACCTGCCCAAGCCCTCACGAGCCATAAGCAACATCAAAATGAGAAATCTCAATGCTTTCCTAGGAATTGCCAGAAAAAACAAATTTAACAGATCCTAAACAGTGAAAATCTTCTAATTAGCCACATCTAGTAAACCACTCGACATGAAATTGGAAACAATTTAGAACGAGCGGGGGAAGGGAGAATCTGGACGTCGACAGAACCGCAAAAATCCAGCCCTAATCTTGGAAATCAAGTCTAATTGGCGAGGAGGATAAAGAATTAAGTGAATCTGGGCACATTCTCAGACGACGAAAACCTAAGTGAGGTTCAAGAATATATCTTGATGTAGAAGAGGAACGACATTGGGACAACGTTGTCATCTCTAATCATCATCGACATCCAAATTTCTTGTAGCCGCAAACACCAGAGGGAGGGAAATCATGAACGAATTTGAGGTTTGGGGACGATGGTTGAGAGTGGGAGTACGATAGAGGGTTTTGAAAAAGAATGGTAGAAGGAGATGATAACTGATCGAGGGGTTTCATAAAAACTTTTAGCCACGGGCCATCGCATAATCGTGGCTGCAAGTTATCGATAGCCATGAGAAATAAATATAGTGGCACTTCTGATTTAAAAAACCAAATCAACCATAAAGTGAGGACCCGTGGCTAATAGTTAATTTTTAGCTGGTCATGAAGGGAAGAGTGAACTAAGCCTTCGTGTATCATTTGATAAAGTTTGTCTGAATCTGTATAAACTGCTATGCCCTTTACTGCATTTCATTATATATAGTAGAATTGCTAGATCACAACCTTGGACACAAACAAGACAAGTTCAAAGAACTCAAGTCTCGACTGCAGACCGTTTTCGTCAGTCTACAGAAGGCAAAGTGCATATAAGTCAAGACCAGACTGCGCTAAACTTCAAAGAAATTTCTAAATAGCCTATTCCCCCCTCCACTGCTATGCTATATATTATAAACTCTGAGATTTACAATTGGTATCAGGCTGACTTTCTAGACTTAACAGTTATTAGAAAGAAAAAAGTCTCTCTTTTCTTTGTTTCTTACATGTAAAGAACTTACTAACGGTTTATTTTGTGAAGAAAGAATAGCTCCTCCAAAGTTCTCTAAATGTCCCAACAGTGGTGAGCCACCAGCATACTCATTTGATAAGTTCAATCATTGGAAGCTGAGAATACTTGCCCATCTAGACTCCATTGATGAGAGAATACAGAATATTGTCATAGATGGTCCATATGTGTCAAAAATAACAGATCCAGCAGATGCTTCCAAGTAAATGGACAAGGCAAAAGCTCAGTGGACAAAGGAAGACTGGGATTTGGTGCTGGTGGACAGAAGGATAAGAAATCAAATCTTCAAGACACTAGATGATCATATGTTTGAGATTGTAGTCCACACAACCATAGCCAAAAAGCTTGGGATGTTCTGCTACACAGAAATGAAGGAACCAATAAGATCAGAGAAAATAAGAAGGATGTCCTCATGCAGCAGTATGACTGGGTGTCCATGTGGCTAGATGAAAATCTCACTAGCTTGTATGAGAGATTCAATGTTTTGATCAACAATCTGAAGACACTGACGAAGACATTTGATAACATAGAGGTCAATCTCATGTTCATGTTATCCCTTGGAGAAATATGGGGTACTAAGACTACTACAATAAGAGAATCTAGGGATCTAGCAAAAGTATCACTTGCTCAGCTTTATGGTGTGCGGCATACCTACAACCCTGAAGTAGAGCAAAAGAAGCAAATTGATGAGGTAATTAACAAGACCTTGACCTTCAAAGCTCAAGAGAAGATACTGAGATCAATGACAGAGGAAGATACTACTAAAGCTTCCTCAACAAGTAAGCAATCTATCTATGAAGAGCTAGCACTAGTGGGAAAGAAATTCAGAAATCTGCTCAAGAAGAAAAACTTCAAGAAAAGAAGTGCAGCCATGTCAAAAAAAGCAGAAAAGGAGGTGTGCTACAACTATGGCAAGCCATGGCATTTTGTTGCACAATGCAAACGAGCTCGTCAGGACTCTACTGCACGGAGAAAGAAAAAGGAATGCAACAAAGGAAGCTCTGGCAGAAAGGAGAAAGGCAAAGCCTATGCTGCAAGGACGTGGAGTGAGATAGATTCAGATGAAGAGGAGACAATTTCAAATGCTCAACTATGCCTTATGGCCAGGAGTGAGGACAAGCAACAAGTATTTGATATTTCTACTTCTGATGCCTCAATTGAGGAACTAAAAGGGGCTCTTCAAGAGACCTCTGAGAACTTATTGTCCTCAAAACGGAGAATAAAGACAACCTTGAGTTAATTGGATTTTTCAGAGAAAATTACAATCTAGCCTGTGAAGAAATTCAAAAGAAGTCAAACGACTTACGTGTAGATGAAAATGAACTCAAGGAATCAGATGAGAAATTAAAAATCTCACTAATATGGTGGATCAACTCACTAAGAAAAATGCTAAACTGCAAAAGCAGGTAGATGATTGGAATGAAAAGACCTTAGATCTTTAGAAAATGTTAATCATGGATCAATCCTCATACGAACAATCTGGATTGGGAGATAGAAGCTGGATCAATGAAGCTGAATGCTCAAAGGCTAAGGAAATCCCTCCAAACAGCAAGGTTGAGGCCAAGCAACGTTATACAAAATACTGCATAAGGGAGAGACCTCTACTGCACAAGAGGTAGACGAGTTAAAGTCTCTACTGCTCAACTAAAGAAGGTTGACACCTCTACTGCAAAAGCAAAGATGGTGAAACAATCTCAAGTGGTACATACTATCAAGCTTAAGCGAGTTGTGCTCTAAAGAAAGGTAGACATCGGACCTTCTAAACCATAGTATGCACCAAACTACTCAGTGTGGAACAAAACTTCCACTACTGTATGGAGCAAACTATACCCTAGACCCTACTGCATCTGCGGTATGCAGTATAGGGAAATAAGGAATCCAAGCAGAAGGCCCAAGATAGAAGAACCAAAGGTCATCTACTGTAGCAATCGACGAATGTAGTCCTAAATAGGATAAACTAAAGTAATCGAATGTGGATTAAGCTAATGAAGTAAAGGAAATGCTAAACAAAGCTATGCGCTAAGCTAAACGTTGAGTGATATGAAAGTGAGGATAGGATCGTGACTTCGTTATCCTAACATATGATCATTCTGTTTACTCTAATCTAGTTGTCCTTTAGATGTTTAGGTTGTTAGTCGAGAACCCCTAAGCTATATCTTAGTCCCCCCTCGAGATCTAATGTAAATCTCGCTAGGCGTCACCTCACGTACCTCTACGAGAGGTTAACACAACTAATGAGTATTGCGCACGGTGGTTCCCTTAAAGCGACTATGAGAGTTATGCAAGCAGTCTCTCGACCTTACGTTCAACTCTAGGTGAGGGTTTCCTATGTGACCTCTACACCTATCCTCTCGGAATAGATGCAAACAACAAGATCAACGCAAGGTGTTCAATCAAGCGAGGTTGTTACGCCCCGAAATCCGACATGCCCGGCACATGACACTATGCCATCATAGACCCAGTCCATGACAAGGCCAATCAACCCAAACGGGTTTGTAGGTATAGAAGCTAAGGAAAGTCACCTAATCAATACAAATTATAATTCTAGATGATAATATGCAATTCCGATTACATTACAATGTTGTGTTGCCTACAAATGGTTTCCAATGAGCATTTATTACATATCGGACAATGAAGTCAATAACTTTATGCATAAAATCTCACTCTATCGTTTCGGCATTGCCTTGTGATGGATCCGCAAATAAAACACATAATCGTGAGCTAAAAGCTCAGCAATCAAAGTCTATGTATTCGATTTGCAAGGTATTCCCCCGACTACGACGATCGGTGAGTACTTGTAAAACATTTTCTAATAGCCGTAGGAAAAATATGGGCTTCGTATCAAACCCTACACATATTAAAAGCATAGACGTCATTCTTCTCTTCTATATCCTTTTTACTTTCTTAACCATCGCAAGTCCGTGTCCCAACATGAAGGATAAAACTCAAATGAGGACAAAAGATGAGAGATTTTTGAGACACAGACACTGATCTGGGTCAAGTTCTCAGTCACACATCATCCATCGAAATCATTTGAAAACCTGTTGTCTTTTGTGAAAGTGTTTTTGTTTTTCATAAATACTACGCATGGTTTGGGTCGCGGTCCAAAACCACTACGTCTCTTGCGTGTACTTCGGTTTGCTAAACCCTCACCTACACGCCGAAGGTCCCCATGTAGAGGACAGCCTTACACCCAATCGGCCAATGTTTTGCCCCTCGACTTCTTGTCGCTGCGCATACGAAGAGAATCACACTTGTTCTCATATTAGATAGATTTAACGTCTGACCCAATCATGTCTACTTTGAACGCTCTTAGAGCAAAGAACTCAATCCCGAAGGATTCACTATACGACCTCATTGATAACAACGGACTTGTTCGGTTATCATTAGTTTGTTATTATATTTGTTGTAGTGTTTCTTAAATCTCGATTCCCCGCTTAATATGAAGTATGATATATAACACATATTTAGAATATAAATAGCATATGAAGCTTGTACAAAAATCACATACAACGCATTCAACTCTTCAGTCATGCCTTAACTTAAATTCTAGGAAAACAATCCCATAATATTTGTTATCAATAAACTTACGTTCCTTTACGCAAATCCCATAATTATACATAATCCGTGCAATTATACACGCATAAGCAAGTTCAGTCATGCACAAACACACCGTCCTGCGCACACGCACAAACCAGGTGCACAAGATCTCTCCTAACCATCACATACACACACAACCTTCACCCTAAGCACAAATACAGTCATGTATAACCATCAACCATTATCAATGCTTAATATATATGCTACCCAACAACTCCATACCTCTTTCATCACACATAGTCATCTCACTAAGTACACCTCGTCAACACATTCACACACATAGCAGCTAACTCCGTCAAAGCACACATACATCACATTGTACATACACAATACAAACATAATACACAACGCTCTGCCTAACACCATCACAACGTCCCACAACCACCTAAAATGTCCACATGACCCTTTTATGATCGTTTCTAATACCCAATCTACCTCATGAACATAACCCTTAACACATTTTCATGCCCAAGTCCCTTCAAGAACATAACCTTAACCCGAAAGCATCGTCATCCCAAGGAATTAACCAAACACAAGCACTTCAAAACCAATTCAACCCAACACAGGCAAATCCCTAAAGTTCCCTTATCGCCATTTTCATTCCCAAGCTCGTATATAAACATAAACCCAACCCGACAACTTCGTCATCCCGACGATCTAACCAATCATAAACACATCAATGCCCCATCGGCATCTCCACATCCCTTGCTTGAATCCCAACACGCATTTCCCATCCACCACAACCATCAATCATGAATAATTCACATCACAAACACACAAAATCACATCCTCGCCAACCCGACGGTAAAACATCAACAACCACCAATCACAATCCTGCATTCAAACACACATTTCACAGGCATTCAAGGAAGGTTTAGTGGTGGTTATCTCCTCGATGTGTAATTCGAAACAACACACGAGACGAAGCGACGAGAACAAACAAACGAAGTGATGGGCCGCACCAGGCCTGTCGGGCCGGGATCGGGCTTGTTGTGCGGGCTGCGCTCGGGCCAATCGTCGGGCCAACATCGTAAAGCTGCCTGAGTTGCTATCGGGCCACGTTGGGCCTGCTGGGCTCGGCTGCTGTTCAGGCCGGGTCATCGTCTGGGCTTGCCACTGGGTCAGCTATCGGCGGCGGTGGAGGCAACGGCTGACTGGGCAAAGGCGGTGATCAGGACAGCGGCGGCGGCGACCTGGGCACCAGCTGGGCTTGGGGGTGGCTGAGAGGGGCGGACAGCGACGGCAGCGACCTGTGCACCTGCTGGGCTCTGGGTGTCTGACAGTGGCTGGCCGAATCCTAGCTCGCCCGGGGCCGGGGAAGCCCGCCAGCGGTTTGGGAAGGTGTTTGACGGCTTGGGGCAATGACACGCGGTCGTACGGGGTGGTGGCGATGGCTAAGCAATGGCGGATCCGGTGGCAGGGCAGTGACAGCGGTGGCGACGTGGCTGGCAACGGCTTCGGGACGGCGATGGTTTGGGGCAGCGGTGCACAACGAAGTTGGTGATGGAGGTGGTGTTTGGTGTGGTGGAGATGATGGTGTCGGGTGAGAAAGGAGATTTGAGTGAAGATTTGAGTGGGTGGGATTAATTAATCCACCCCTCAAATGTCTCACAAACTATATTTATCCATGTTTTGTATAATTTATCTCTCAATAATTAATCTTTGTCGATTTAATTATCCCAAATATTTCATAATCATGTTTCGTTCAATTATCTCAAATTTTCAATCTTGAATCCGTATTTCAAACGTACAATAATTTTAACGATGTAACGTTCATTGTCTATAAATTTTATTTGTACGTTCATTATATACATACCTTACGTATATTTTATAACCGTTATATATTTTTAAATTGACAAATTTTTGGGATATTACATTACCTCCAATTTTTAAGAAGTTTCGTCCTCGAAACTAAATTCAAGTAAAGGTCAGGGAAGAAAGACCTTAAGAAAATACTGATGATACTCAAATTAAAAGCAAAGCTGTACTCCGTCTTAGCAAAACTTGAATTCGATCATTCAAATAAGATCAAGTGATTATTGAAAGGAGAAACACAAGATCACTTAAACATCATCTTATAATCATATCTCTAACCACCAAGACATAAGATCAGATATAAGGGACTTAAGACCAGTATAACTGGTATCATGACATATTTTGCCACCAAATTCATCTCCTCAGGGGTTGCGACGAACGAGGCAATGATGCTAATGATCGCACCGAAGAGTGCAATAGACACAACCACTATGAGCAACAAATCGAACAAGTACTTTCCTGGGCGCATTTTTCTTTGCTTCTCGTCTTCTCTTCTTTTTTTTTTATTTAAATTGTAGTGAAAGGATTCAAGAACTCTAACCACAGTGAGTTCTATGAAGTTCTATCACTTATTTATATTAAATAGAATGACAATAAAGTCTTCATGAAATCCAATTAGAATCTAGCTAAAGTCTGAATAAAATCTAGAGGATATCTATATGTTCACACCTCATTTATGGCATTGGATAGCATGTTGTCCCATTTGTCATGCGCGAATATATATATTTTTTTAAACAAGATCAAATGAAATCTAGATTCAACAACCCAATCGTTTAACATGACTTAAGATTTCGCTATACCACATAATGAACACAACACATTTGTTACATTCTTCCATATGGCTGGATAAATCATTTCATTTCCTTTCTTTGGTACAAGATATAAATATGTCCTTTCTTATCCAAGAAAATTTGACCAATTAATGAATATATATTCTATCAATTAACTCTTTATGTCTTGAATATTAAAATACAACCATTTTTCATTAGATATGTTTTCGAAATTAGATATGTTTTCGAAAATCTCCAAAGACCTCAAACTGTAAAAGAATGACTGTTTATATATTAAGTTTCCGCAAGCGAAACAATTGTTTGAGCATTATAAAACTCAAATAGTTTGATGAGAAAATCTATCTCGTTTATATTTTCAATGTAAACCCAATCTTCTCGGGATTGGTTAATAACCTTTAAGAAAAGTTAAGATTGACATTGAAGAGATATCGTAACTCGCAAATCCAAGTCACCATAAGTTATCAAAATTCAAACCAAATAGCTTAATTAAACCAATATAAAATGAGGTTTTCAAACAATCTCAACCTTAGGATGAAAGGTGAAATATAAATTAACACGTTTAGTTTTAGATTAATGTCGAATTTGAACTTAAAACCATTAGAGAAACCTTTTTTTTTTTATCCATCACATTACGTATTTTTGGTTGATTTTGAAGATAAATGAGGGTTCAATTTCCTCGAGTATAATAAAAAAACTAATTCATTTAAATCTTGAAGATCGATGAAGCCACATATACACGTGGTATGAAAACATAACTCTTGACAGTAAAACAATAGGTGACGAATGTATCATCCTTTTAACCACGCTCAATAAGATTGTCAATCAATAAAGTATAAAAGCATCACGAGCGAATTGAATGCATGAGAAACAATACATGTTTATTTTTTTTACCTTTCAAGATTGCCAGAATCTCCTTTCATTTAAGTCAAAGCAAATATAATTGTATCATAGGAACAAATCTTGACTAGTTTAAGAAACTATGTCAATCCTATTTAGACAAAAGATATAGATATATTTGTATCATAAGAACAAAGCTTATGTAATTCTTAAAATCTCTGGATCCCAGTAACTTCATTTGAGATTAAAATTTGTGGAAGTTTAGAATTAGAATAATAGCGGAACGATATCCTTTGAAAATTTCGTTTTAAACTGCTTCAACTCATAGGGTTTGTCCAAATAAATTCAAAATGAGATGACCACGTCTAACTAGATGAAGTTCTCAAGCTCATAACAACATAGATAAACTAACAAGTGTAGCTCTATAATTCATGGTTGCTAGTACGGCTTTAGCATTTCATAACCTCAAAACATTCGAAATGCATGAGACTTCCAATTCTAGTGTAATTCGAAACAACACACGGGCCGAAGTGACGAGAACGAACAAACGTAGCGACAGGTCGCACCGTGCCTCTCGGGCCTGCCGGGCCGGGATCGGACCTGCTGTCCGGGCTGCGCTCGGGCCAATCATCGGGACAACACCGTGAACCTGCCCGAGTTGCTGTCGGGCCGCCTAAGGCCTGCGGGGCAAGGCTGCTGTTCAGGCCGGGTCATTGTCTGGGCCTATCACCGGGCCAGCTGTCGGCGTCGGTAGAGGCAGGGGCTGGTTAGGTGAAGGCGAGGATCAGGACAGTGGCGGCGACGACCTGGGCACCTGCTGGGCTCTGGGTGGTTGACAGTGGCTGGTCGAATTCAAGCTCCCCCGGGGTCGGGGAAGCTCGTCGGCGGTTTGGGAAGGTGTACGATGGCTTGGGGCAGTGACGCGCGGTCGTACGGGGAGGTGGCGATGGCTAGGCAGTGGCAGATCCGATGGCAGGGCAGCGACAGCGGCGACGATGTGGCTGGCATCGGCTTCGGTGCGGCGATGGTTTTGGGCGGTGGTTAGCGACGAAGTTGGTGGTGGAGGTGGTGTTTGGTGTGGTGGAGATGATGGTGTCTGGTGAGAAAGGAGATTTGAGTGAAGATTTGAGTGGGTGGGATTAATTAATCTACCCCTCAAATGTCTCACGGACTATATTTATCTGTGTTTCGTATAATTTGTCTCTCGATAATTAATCGTTGTCGATTTAATTATCCCAAATATTTCATAATTATGTTTCGTTCAATTATCTCAAATTTTCAAGCTTGAATCCGTATCTCAAACGCACAATAATTTTAACGATGTAACATTCATTGTCTATAAATTTTGTTTACACATTCATTGTGTACGTACCGTACGTATATTTTATAACCATTATATATTTTTAAATCGAAAAATTTTGGGGATATTACAGAGGCACTATGTTCAACAACAAATACACAACCATAAATAATGAACGAATAAATAAATTATGAAATGAAAATGATCATAATACTATTCAAACTACATCACGACCCTAATCGAGGGTTTAGCTCATGACTCGAAGGCAAAAGCAAATTATCAAACACTTGATCTGCATATAAGCCGTAATTATCAATGTCTCAAAAACAACACTTGAAAAGCTAAACCAAGGATGATCTCCCCTGGATAAGATGATCTTGATTTTCTTCTCCCTTCAATGGTGATGATTTGATGATAGAAATGCCACAAACAATCACCCAAACCCATCAACACTTAGGAAAAATCATAAGATGTCTCAAAAGTAGGAAAAGTGATGAATTTATATATGTGAAGGGGAGGACACACGCCACCATCCTGTAGTGACACGTATGGCATGCCTCCCTGGTCAAGGTGGTCTTTCGGGCCGCCTCGTAGTGGCCCGTTTCTGCTTGGACCCGCTCGTTATCCCGTTCAAGCCTTTTTATGCCCGTTTGAGCTTGTTTGACCTTCGTTTTTTTTTTTTTTTTTTATGTTCTTGGGCTTGTTCTGCTCCCCTTGTAAAAACAAACATGAAAATGTATGAATCAACTCAAGGAGAGATATAAAACACAATTTAAAGGCACAATTAGCCCAAAGACGCATAGAAAACCGAGAAGAAAATAAGGTCGAACGTGTATTTTTACACTCTAAGCAACTCCCCTAAGCTTGAGTTGTTGCTTTCCTCAAGCAATAAAAATGAGATCTTCCTAACATCTAAGTGCCATAACTCAAGATGATAACAAACCAATTCATCGTCCCCCTACGATGACTTGCATGATCTCATCTTGCTGTCACCACACCGTTTCCAAATCAAGGCATATCTCTCACCACCCCATATGATCGTGAGGATCATTGTGTGCATACATTCTAATCATGATCATGTAAGGATAAGAGTTCAATCCTAATAATAAATCAAGTAAAAAGGGTTTGTATACCAACCATCCTCTTACCTAAACCAAATGTGCAATTATGATCCAAGATAAGGCCGGGATCAATAAAAATTCAAGATTGCAAGAAGGAAGTTGGTTATTTGGTTATGTGGAGCTCGGGTGTAAAAGGGTAGGAATATAGTGTAAGTTAAGACATTGGCGAACATCTTAACCCATCCACAATCATGGCATTGTGCCTTGCATAAAAACACACCAACTACACTTACCCAACTATACAACATCCTCGAGTCACCCATTTATTAGGATTTGTGATTTCTCGAGTTACAACAACTTTTAAACAATAAAAACACCCTTTTCTCATTTTTTTTTTTAAAATGAAACAAAGAACATGGCACCACGGCCCCGACCATTGTGGGCCAAATTACATCTTTACAATCAAATAAAGCACCCATATAATATTTTTCTCCTATCGCCATCTTGACTCGTACATGAATTAAGGTTTAAATGGGGTCTTTTTGTGGAGTTTTTATGGCATGAGAATACAAAGCAACTCCAATGTCGAGTGAGCACATGCCCAATTAAACAATATATCGCATACATATCAGACAAAAGGGATAAAAATAGAAGGGAATAGCGTTAAGTAAAGGAGGTCCAAGGGTTAATGGCAAAACAATAAAGTGATATCAACGATCAACAATTGCATACCTCTCTGCCTTACCACCATTCAAGTAACTAGTAACTTCAAGGTCAATGTGTTATAGCGATCTAATCTTATCGTTGCCCCACTATCCGATGTTTAATTTTCCCATCCCCATGCATAGCTCGGAAAGTCCAGTATAATGAAACTTCAGATGTGCTGCGCCATGAAATCGCAAAGGTTTTCGCCTTAGGCATGTAGGTTTCTTGAACATGGCACTTTATTGTTCATCATTAGACTGCAAGCATGTTTTGACGTTCCTAGCAAGGCTCATAACTCATTACAAAGCTCTAATAACAAGGTAACTCAAGCTTTTCCCATAAAAAAAGTCATACACATCACCATAAACTCGAAAGACAACTAACCAAGATGCGGCAAGGAAAACTATGCAACCTAGATCTAGACTTGAGACTCGACGCTACAATCTGAAGTGAACTCCAACTCACTACTCCCCCAAGTTGATTTGAAGCATAGACCTCGATGCGAAAAAAAGAAAAGATAGAAGTATAAGGATGAAGTAGAGTTGGAGTGAGCTGACCATAAGTGATGAGCAAGGACCCCGAGAGGGAGACACCCTCTCATCGGCACCTTGATAGACCAAGTGGCAGAAATTACGTGGTGGTGGTGGAAGCTTCAAAACAACATCGCGCTCGCCCTTTTGGATGTGGTAAAGTTTCTCCATGAGAGTGCGATGAGCGTCCATAAGTTGCGCAAGCCCTTCCATGGTTTGGCGACGTGACGTAACACACTTCTCCTTGAGCTCCTTCATGCCCTCTTTAAGTGCCTTAACACGAGTAAGGAGTTCATCCGTCTTTTCTTCTTCATCAACCGAGGCTACCTTAGATGCACCTCCTCATGCTCTCTTTTGTGTTGGCTTTGGTGATGTCTTTGTGAGCATAATCCGGTTGATGAACATGTCGTTAAAGGTGCCCACTCCCTTTGAGATAGGATTGAAATCATTGAACTTGACTCCTGCATTGAGGCAAAGAGTGGTTATGAGCTGAGCGTGACCTATTAACACCAAATCATGGTCTTTCTCGAAGCGTGAAACAATGTCTCGAAGGGAGTGGAAAATTACCCGAGCGGTGTCCATCGGTGCCTTGGTGATAAGAGCATGGATGAGGCTTTCTTTGTCGACGGTGATCTTAGTGACATATGTGCCGGGTAGGAGTGCATAGATCACAAAGTATTGGAGCACCTGAGCCTTGGGAGAAAGGTAGAAGCTTTGAAATGATTGATGTACCGTCTGGTCTTGTCCAAGACCCATTTGCACTCACTCTTGTTTCCGCACAAAGAAGAAATGATCTCATCTCGATCGGCCATGACATAGTTGATGCATTCATCATCTTTGGTGGTGGTGGGTAATCCTCGAGTTTAGATTGGAAAAACATTTGTAGAGTGACTTCATCCCAACGAACCGCCACTCCCTGAACCAAAGTAGCAAATGATGAAGTATTCTCCACGGCGTTTGCATAAAACTCCGCAACTAAGTTCTCACGAGCCATGTGAGGAAATTTGTAGAGCTTCTCCCATCCCGTCCGTACACCTATCCATTTGGTGAAAGCTTTGGTTTCGACGTCTCGCTCTATGATGGATTTGCGAGGACAAATGTTTGGTAACACTCAGCCGCTTCCTTGGAAACAAAGGCGGAAAGAGGTGGTGGTGCGAGTATTTGGTTAGTCGAGGCCTTAGCTTTGCCCTTAGAGCGGGCCTTGGGGCTAGCTTTGGTGTTGGAGGATGAAGCGATTTCCTTGCCCTTCGTTGTCATCCCGGATTCGTTCATGATACCTAAAGACAAGAAGTGTGTAAGTCCATGAAAACAGAAACTAGTCATGCTAGCCTAAGCTTGAGATGTAACGCTATGTGCATCGAATCATGACCAAAAGCATAGGAAAACTAGCAATCAATAATCAAACATGTTTCTAAGTGTAAACAATATAAACGTAATGCCTAAGCTAAGGTTTCGTCAAGCAAATCTCATGTAAGCATTTCATCGAACACCTAGTGTGCATGATCACAAACTAGTTCCTTACCTTGGTTTTGAACTATCAATTCATCTCCCCATACAACTTATAAGCTCACAAAGCCCAAACAACTTCAAATCCAATCAATTCCCATCACAAATTTAATGATTCAACCCATCCTCCTATAATCACAAACTCATGAAAGTGTAGAGGTTACAAAAATAAAGAGAAAGAATGATGTACCTTGTAACCTTAGATGAGAATCTTGAATGTTTGATGAATATTGAAAGATTTGTAATTTGATTTGAGATGGAAATAGACATTTGAAGAGGGTTTGGGATTTGTTTTTGGATGTTAGAAGATGAAAAGAGATGAAAAATGCTAAGTGTTGAGAGTGAAATGTGAGTGTGGTGTGTGTTTGGAATGTCACATGGGGGGGGGGGGGGGGGGATGGCCCCCCCCCCCCCCCCCCGCGCTCACCCCATGGCGCCTGTTTCGTCTTGCCCTATAGCACGACGCGGCCAACAGGCAGCACTGGTCTTGTACCATAGCGTCGTGTTCGGCCTGTACTGTAGCATAGCTTAGGCAGTAAGGAGGGGGACGACGCTATAGCGCCACCTGTGGCGTGGTTGGCTGGCAAAACACTGCTTGGTTGCATTCATGTGTGTCAAACGACTTCATTTCTAGCCACGTTACGTGATACAAACCTCAAAATAACGTCTCAATGACTTGATGTTGCTCCTTTACTACAACTTCAAGGGACTCATCAACATCTTTGGATTTAGTATTGCCACAAGGAGAATCATGAGAGGTAGAGCTCATACCTTGAAGACAATCCTCAAGCTCATCTAAAAAAAGCATTACATAATTTTGAAACATTGGATCTACTTTCTTCTCCACCGGCTCATCTTCAAATACCATAATCTTACAACAGGAGCCCTTATTGCTCAATGCATCGAAAGCCTTAAATGCCTTGAAGGTGTCATCTTCCCCTTTAACCCGGAGCTTCAATTCCCCATTTTTGACATCTATCAATGCTCCTTAGGTGGCTAGGAATGGTCTTCCTAAGATGTTCGGCACGCTATAATCTTCCTCCATTTCCAAGATCACAAAATCTGCAGGAAAGACGAATTGATCGACCTTTACGAGCACATCCTCAAGCACATCTCTTGGAAAAGTAAGGGAACAATTCGTCATTTGTAACGTCATGTGAGTTGGATTTAAATCCTCAATTCCAAGCTTCCTACAAAATGAATAAGGCATCAAGTTAATCGAAGCACCCAAATCACATAAGGCTTTATCAACTTTAACCTTTCCAATGGTGCACGGGATGGTGAAGCACCCGGGGTCCTTAAGCTTTTGGAGTAACTTTCGTTGGATGATGGCACTACATTCTTCATTCAACTTGACATTCTCAAGATCCTCAAGTTTTCGTTTCTTATCCAAAATCTCCTTCATGAACTTGGTATAAGAGGACATTTGAGCCAAAGCATCCGCAAATGGAATGTTGATATGAAAGTTCCAAAACATTTACAAGAACTTCTCAAATTGCTTATTCAACTTATACTTATAAAAGCATTGAGGATAAAGGATTTTAGGCACATAGGAAGGAGGGTTGTCCAGGAAGAGTTGAGAAGTTACTTGAGGTTTAACAACCGGTTCACTCTCCTTAGGTTCCTCATGGTCTTCCACTAGTTGCTTTCCTTTGTCACCTTTCGAACCCTTGGGACCCTTGAGCTCATTTCCACTCCTCATTGTTATGGCCTTTACATGCTCCTTAGGATTCGTTTCCATAGTGTTAGGGAGTGTCCTTTGTCCATGTTGCATCAAGAGACTTACAATTTACTCCACTTGGTTCTCAAGGTTCTTCAACGAAGCTCCATGACTTTGTAAGATGGTGTCATGACGTTGGAAGTTCTCATCTGTCTTTGCAATGTATTTAGCCATGATATCCTCAAGATTTGGCTTAGGGGGTTGAGGAGGTGGTGCTTTATTTTAACCTGGTGGAGGTCCTTGTTCCACTTCCTTGCTCCTCCAAGAGAATCCTGGATGGTTTCTTGGATTGTTCGGGTTGTAGTGGGTGTTCCCTTGGGGAAGCTGAGGGTATGCTTGACCATAATTTGCTTGCTCGATCATTTATGCTTACACCATATGGGAATGGAGATGAAATTCGTTGCTAGCATGTGTGGCTTCACAAAGATCACAACACGGAGGGGGAGAAGCTTGGCAAACATGAGCTTGAGCACTCGAACATGCGCTCAAAGCACTCATAGGGCCATTGATATGCTCCTTCGACCATCGTTTCTAGCAAGTCATAGGCCTCTTGATACCGAAGCTTCATGAAACATCCCTCGCTGCTACATCAAGTGAACACCTTGCATCGGGCCTTATGATGTGTATGAAAACACACATCATTTCTTTATTCTAAACGTTTCTTTTATTACTTTTGTATTGTATTGTCTAAATTATATTTTTAGTGTCGTTTTGTCTTGGAATATTGGTACTACTGTGCTTTCTTGTTTTATGGCAGATTGGCTTGGAATTTGGAGCAAAAATGAAGAAGGATGAAGAAAATGACAATCCATGAACTCAAAACGCCGCATTTCATGTTTCATCACCATTGCACGTCTTTCGAGAGTTTTTACGGCGATAATTCACCACATTTAGGTAGATTAGTGTGTTTAGATGTCATGTATAAGTTTTTAGAATTTTTGGACGTCGTTTAGTATTTTTAGTTTTAGTTTTAAGGTTTACGGAGCACCTGTGTCGCGGGCACGACCATCCGTTGAGGGCACTGTGCTGTCGCGGGCACGACGAAAATATTTCCTAAAATCCGGATTTTAATGTTGTCGCGGAAGCGACAGGAATGGTCGCGGCCGTGACGATTTTCCCTATGCAAAATGATGAGTTTCAGCCGTCGGATTGATTCGGCTGCAAGCCCTCGCCTATAAATACTCTTCCTAGGGTTATTCCAAGCAAGAAACAGCAGGGGAGACCCTCAGGGAGGCAGAGACGATTGAGAGGACGAAAGACGAAGGAAAGATGGCTTTTTGGAGAAGGAATTCACATATTCTTGATCCGCAACGCATAGGAACTCTTCAGATTTGATTTGGAACGCTACGAACACTGTATAACTCTTATTCTTTAGTTGCCAAACTGATCAGAATGTTTGTTTGGTTTGTTATGTTTAATTCAATGTCTTATATCATGAATATACGTGAGTAGATGGATAGTAGGGATGCGCTGATGAGTTTTGAAGTCATTAGATCATGAGATGTTAAACATTTAATACAAACCAGAGTGTTCAATGAAAGATTTATGCATGAAACCTATTAAAATCATCATATAACATGTGTATGCTAGATTGATCACCTAAAATACGTATGTTGAAGCTATAAATCATGCTAAATGGT
>JAOVYX010015798.1:0-26616 GCA_035668315.1 Drosera spatulata | reverse complement strand
TGAGCGTAACGTTACGTCTCAAAACTTTGAAACGAGATTCGTTTCTTACTTTTAATTTATTACAAAAGAGAAAACGCGTATTTTCGTTACGTTTATTAATTTTCGAACTATTAGTTGATCATAATTTTTACATTTATTTGATCGTAATTTTCTGGGGTTTTACACACACTGTATAGAATAAATGATTATTTGAGAAGACATAGTATGAACTGACATTTGAATAAAAAAACATGATTATTCGTAAAATTGATTAGTGTTTTGGTTTGCATGAATTCGCAATTACAAACACTGCTTCGAATTTGGAGTGGTTTCAATATGAAATCCTAATTCACAAATTGAATTTTAGCTTTTTGTTGTTAAAAAATGAATACGGGAAAATACGGAATATGGGTGCTCTGTTTGATTATTATACCTGCGATTTTTTTGTTAATTATACAGACGCTCTGTTTGGTAATTAATATGTACTCTGTTTTGATAATAAGAGTATAGGCGCTCTGTTAGTTAATTGAAATGCTGCTCTGTTTGGTAATACACAAGTTCTCTGTTTTCATAATACACATGCGTCTTGTTTTTGAAAAACCTAGGGGGTCTGTTTTCCCAATTCAAAAGACGCTTTGTTTATATTTCATATTTGAATTGAAAAATATATCTATTTTTGATTGTTTCCATAATATTTTTGGGTGGAAAATATACCTGTTCAATGTCAAAGTGATTCAGATTTGAACTAGGTGCTCTGTTTTCAGATTTGAATTGAACTAGGCGCTCTGTTTTCAGATTTCAAAGGCGCTCTGTTTGTGAAAATAGAGCGTCAGGTCTTTTTCAAATAGAGCGCCTGATGTCTCCAATAGAGTTCTCACATTTGACATATAATAGAATGTAAAACTAGAATGATTACATGTATATCAACCGGAATAACGTGAAAAATATGCCTGTTCATTGTTTAGGTGTTTCATAACATTTTTGAAACAGGCGCTCTGTTTCCAATTACAAAGGCGCTCTGTTTCCAATTACAAAGGCGCTCTGTTAGAACTAAACAAAGTGCCTGATCAATTTGAAAAAGAGCATCTATTGTGTAGAAAAAAATTCCAAACCTTATTTACAACAATAAACATCGAAACACCTTATTGACGCTCTGTTTGGATTGATTCTGAAAAATAAATCTATTTGCCATTGTTTTTGAATTAGCTTTTTTTTTTTACTAAAATTGTATATTGACTAACTTGACATTCGTGCGTATTTTGAAACAGTCCAAATGATGTGGCAATACAGAAGCAATCTAGGACCGGTAGTGAAACTTTTTGCTAAAAATGAGATCACAGTGTTAGATGAACATCGACCGAAGTTGCAAAAGACCCCTTTTTGGCATTTGTTGAAAGCCATATTGGATGAAAAACTAACAGAAAAGTCTCAAAAGGGTGATATATACGTTCGACAGATCATATCAGAATACAATAAAGGCGAGGCGACATTCACATTTGGAGGTCATGAATTCTGCCTAGACAAGATGGACATGAAACTGATTTTCTGTATACTTGATGGCGAAAAGAACATGGACAACAAAGGACTATTGGACACTGTACAGGAATCTGAATTCTTGCAAAGAAGGTTTCCAAATCGAAACCAAGGAGAAAGAAAGGACAGGGAGTTGACGACAAATAAGATTTAAGATACATTAATAGCAGCATCGAGAGGGAATGAAGTGCTTGATTACGAGGACATGGCCAGACTTCTCATGCTGTACATTTTAAACATGCTCTTTGTAAGCACATCGAAGCCATCTTTGAATTGATCTTACTGCAACTTTGTAGTAGATATAGATCTCATGTGTAATTATAATTGGACATCACACTTTTTTCGTAAATTGACAAAGTCGCTAGACGAAAACTTTACAATTCCAGAAAAGGTCACGGGATGTGTCTTAGTGATATCTATAAGTAATTTTACAATGTCAATCTGTTTTTTTTTTTAGCAACATAAGCTCTTTTTATGGAACAGTCACAATAAATAACTCAGGACACTCTATTTTAGTATTGTAGGCGCTCTATTTTAGTTATAGTGACAAATTGCTAACAGACGCTCTGTTTTTAATAAAGTAGGCGCTCTATTTTTAAATAGACCTAGTTCTCAACGATCTTTTTTTTTTAATTAATGGTATTGATTTATGGAGAAGACGAATGTCGTAGATCCAATTGAAGAAAATAAGGATGAAATACGTCCGAGGTGTGTAAGGTGGAATCTCAAGGATCTGCCTAAAGACATAAATGCTGTCGCTTCTAGCCTTGAAGAAGATAAGGTAACAAAAATTGGGATTTATTCTACATATATCATTTGATATTGAGCAATTTGGACTAACATGTGCGAATTCGAAATAACAGTTGTTACTCGATCCGTTGAGCCCAACAACGTATGAAAGAAGAGAATATGGCTTGGGTGCTGCCGTCATTTAATGACATAAAGATGAACACGAGGATAACAGCGAAGAAACTCAAACTCAAGGACTAAACGTTCAAGATTTTGAATTTAAAGCTAGAAACGATTGTTCCAGTTCTAATCCACTCAAAGGAGCCGCAACAGTGAAAACAATGAAGATGAAATTTCATCGTCTGATCTACTGATAAAACACATTCAACCAAGCAAATTAACACTGCTGAGCACACAACTACGAGAAGCTAGAATGGAACTCACTACATTGAGGGAAAAATGTATAGAGGCCACGGACCAAATTTATTTACTTGAGCAACAGGTAAATTGCTTGCAAAGAAGATATTAATTCATTTCATTTAAGTCATGAAAGCTTGCTACACAGGTGCTCTGTTTGTTGCAAAGTTAGGCGCTCAATTTTGATATAACCTACGCTCTGTTTTGTTATAACCTGCACTCTGTATTGATAAAACCTGCGCTCTATTTGCTAAGCTAAGGCTCTTTGAATTGATTTAAATTGAATTTATTGAAGGCAACTTCTTCATTGTGCTTGTTAGGTTGAGGATGCTAATAAAATGATAGCAATGGAGAAGGAGAAAAGCAAGAAAGCAATAAAAGGGATGAATTTGGCTGAAGAACAAGTAATTTTTTCCCCCCACACCTAGCACTTTTTTTTTTTTTTTTTGAACTGGCGCTCTGTTTTGTTCAGGGTTGTTTAACACATCTGAAACGCTTTTGTATTTGTCTCAGATACATTCATTGGAAGAAAAGAATGAAAGAACAACACATGAGTGGAATGCTGCAGAAGAAAAGGTAAACAATATTCATTTTATCAACCTGCGCTCTGTTTCATTATTACCGATGCTCTGTTTAATGATATTATGTATTTTGCTCAGTTAATGATTTATAAAATTGTTGTATTTATTTGTAAATACTCTCATTGGAAATTCAATTGACTATAGTAAGATCAGAGGTTGAAATCCTTAAGTTCTCAACGATTGAACCAATAGCGATGATTCAGAACGCTGCACCGACTGATGCAAAACTGATTGAGGACTTGAGCAAACAACTTCTTCAAATGAAAGAAGAAACTCAGAGAATAAAACAATTGCTTGATAAGGAGACATCATCAAAGGAGACATTCAGAGCGGAGCTGAGAAACAACACAAATTTGATATTTAAGGGTTTAGCTGAGCAAGAAAGATTGAAAGGAATAATTCGTTCAAAGGATGAAGAGAAGATTAAGCTCTCAGAGGAGCTCGAAAAACCAAAGCAGATAAATGCGGACTACTTGGTACTGTTCGACAACACTTTTCCAACAAATGAAATCAAAGAAGAGGAAGCAAAACAGGACGACATTTTATATGTCAGTGACAATGATGAAATCCTCTAGTCAGACGAAGAACAGGCCAACCAGGATGAAAAAGATCAGAACAAGCAGAAGAAAAAGACAGGATGTATATCGTCGCCCATGGTAATGCGGCTCAAAGATAAAGGAAAACAACCAGTGAAAAGGTTGAGTAATTACACTTATGGTTCATCAAAAAAGAGCAAGATTGCACTGGACGTTTTATCCTACTTGTCGGACGACGTTTGAGAGAAATGGAATAAGATGACATCAAGACTGCCAAACATATAAGAAATCCAATCCCAAATTACATTATTAATCTTTGATTGTTTATTTTTCATTATTTATAAGGGTTCAGTATCAAACAGAGCCCCTTCTTTACTAAAACAGAACACCTTTGTCACAATCAAACAGAGCGCTTTATCAACAAAAACAGAGCGCCTGTGTTAAAAAAAACAGAGCGCGTTTATTAATGAAACCAACCACCTGTTTAAGCAAAAATCTAACCATTATCACATTACTGACAGCTGATCACTGTTACGAGAGATCTGGTCAGAAGTCCTGCATATGTTGATATGGATGACGTAAAGCGAGTGGCTAATGCTGACACATTATCTAATTCCGCTATCAATGCATATGTGACACTGATCCTACAAGAGGCAAAATGTAAAGATCAAATAGTCTTGTATGGTACAGATTGCTGGGTAAGTGAAAAACCCTGAGATATGTTTGATTTCATATACATTTCAATTCTGAAATCTTATCTCTTTTCCTACATATAATGCAGCAAATGATATCAAAACCAAGAGAAATTTTGCACAAATGGATAAAAGAACATATGCTTGTCAAAACAACATCTTGATAACACCTGTTCCCAATTAACATCACAGGAGGCGGGCCTAAGGATTCGAAAGTGTTCCATTGGACATTATTGGCTTTCGACAGCAAGAGCGACAAGTGGATACATCATAATTCTAAAAGACAAAAAGCACCATATGCAAGGGATGTGCAGCTAATTGTAAGTTCCCACAATCAGTTCAATTTGGTTTCTTATATATTATCTTAATAGTTTCATTCAAGCACAAAAATGTTATAATATATGTGGATAAACATGTAGGCGGATTATGTTCGACAATTTCTCAATAAGATCGTAACAGAAGACGGCACACAATATACTGGACTCAAAAAAGTTATCATCAACAGGAACACATAATCTCAACAAAACATGGACTAAGGCGTCTACGTATGTCATTGGATTAAATTGATTGCAAATGGAGCAGAAATACCCAACTCATCAACATTGGAAGAAATCTGCCGTTATAGGGCCAAGATGATAACGACTTTAATAGAGAAATTCTATTTACCGGAAAAATGATGTGCCAAACTGAAATGCACATATGCTCTTCTATCATACAATGTCCTGTATTCAAATTTGAGAGATACATTTATTTGATCATCGCAAATTGTTTATCGTGATTGTTTCCATAATGGTTTTGGGTGGAAAATATATCTGTTCAATGTCAAACTGTTTCATGACTGATTTGAACTAGGCGCTCTGTTTCCTGATTACGAAGGCGCTCTGTTTTAAGAAAATAGTGCGATATGTCTATTTAAAACAAAGCGCCTGATGGGTCCTAAAGAATTCTCACATTTGACATATAATAGAATTTAAAACTAGATTGATTACATGTATATGAACAGAAATAACGTGAAAAATATGTCTGCTCATTGTTTAGGTGTTTCTTAATATTTTTGAAGCAGGGGCTTTGTTTCCAGCTACAAAGGCGCTTTGTTTAGTTCAAACAGAGCGCCTATTCTCTAGAAAAAGAAAATTCTCCTCCTTATTTACAAAATAAACATCGAAACACATACAAAAAACACATTTGACATGTAGTAGAATTCAAAACAAGATTGGTTACATGTATATAAACGAGAATAACATTGAACAAAAAAACCAAACAACACAAAATCCCTATATCGCCTCTCGACATGTCTTCCTGTTGTGGTGATCAAATTTGTTGCACCTAGTACACTTAATATCCTGTGTCTCTTTGCCACTCGATAAAATACGATGTTTTTTCGGCCTGTCCGGTTGCCTTCCTGTACTATGGGGAGCAATTACAACATCTGTAGTTATTGCAATTTGGTCGATCGTAGATGAAGGAAAATGATATACGTAACGTCCCGAAATCCGACGTACCCGACATGTGACATTATGTCGTCATAGATTTACTCCATGACAAGGTCAAGTAACCCAAATGGGTTATAAATCCAAATGATGTTATGTAAACCCAAATTACATTACATTACCTCACAAATACATTGTTCAAATGTCTATAAGTGGTTCCCAACCAAAGTATTTCATGTAACATTTATTACATATTGAATAGTGAGATAATTAAATACATGCATATAATCTCAGTGTAGTGCTTCAGTATCGCCCTGTGATGGCTCTGCAAATAAAACACATAATGCGTGAGCTAAAAGCTCAGCAACTAAAAGTATATGTATTCGATTTGTAGGGTACTCCCCCGACTATGATGATCGATGAATATCTATAAAATATTTTCTAGCTGTCATACGAAAATAAGGACGACCATTACAAGTCCATGTCCCGATATGAATGATAGAACTCAATGAGGGCAAAAGAAGAAGAGAGATTTTTGAGATATAGACACTGATCTGGGCTAAGTTCTCAGTCATATATCATCAACCAAAATCATTTGAAAATCCGTTGTCTTTTGTGAAAGTGTTTCTGTTTTTCATAAATACTACGCGCGATTTAGGTTCGCACCCCAAAATCACTACGTCTCTTGCGTGTACTTCGGTTTGTTAAACCCTCACTTACACGTCGAAGGTCCCCCTGTAAAGGACAACATTACACCCAATCGATCGATGTTTTGGCCCACGACTTCTTATCGCTGCGCATACAAAGAGGACCACACTTGTCCTCTTACTAGATAGATTTAATGTCTGGTTCGATCAAGTCCGCTTTGAACGCTCGTAGAGCCAAAGAGCCTGATCCCAGAGGATCTACTATACGGCCTCATCGACGATAACAGACTTGTTCGGTTATCTTTAATTTGTTATAATGTTTGTTATAGTGTTCTTTAAATCCACATTTCCTTTACGGTTAAACATAGTCATCACAAAGATTACCCATCTTGCTTCTCCATTTCTATCTTTCACGATATTACATCATACTAGATCTATCGTTTGGCCACAAGGCGTTTGCATCATTTAAATATCCCGACCTCTGGGACGGGCATCTCGGCCTCTACAACGGGGGTCCCGGCCTCTGGAGCAAGCATCCTAGCTTTTGGAATGAGTGTCCCGGCGTTTGGGACGGGTGTCCTACATTCTATCCATTATGACCTTTCGACGCATTTAATTCTATAATTTCTCGTATACACAATCAAAAATTATTTCTTAAAATTTTACATAAAATAGACTCTATATTTTTATAGAATTAGAGTTCTCATCATGAAAACTTATCAATAATTACAGTTAATTCGTTCAAATTTATAATTTTTGCTAGATTGGACAGTTTGACCTTTATTCACTAATCAGTTCATAAATCATTAGATACAACTCTAAATTAAGATTTGTAAACTATTCTAAAACTAGACTTAAAGAGTTTTTAAGTGATATAAGACTTGTTTTCTAACTCTTAGTGAGTGATTTGGAATTAAGCTACAAAACCAGTTCTGTAATCAGTTTTTATAGATTGACATATCCAAACATTTTGATTTATATCTTGAGATTCACAATTGCAATCATGATAGTTCAACTTCATTAAAAACTCGACACGCAATGCTTCAAAATATATTAAAATCAAAATTTATTTCAAATCCTATAGTTTTCCATTCTCACATGAAAAATAGAACTGATCGGAATAGGGTTTGGTTACCTCTCGAGCGTTTTTTTACGTTTGAGATTTTGATGATAACTCTCACTCTATATGTCGAATCTTCACACCGTTAAATTTGTTGGGTTCCTAACTTCGTCTCGAATGTCGTGGTAGTCTTGGATTAGAGATCCGATAAGTCTACAGTAAGATCCGATCAAAACAATGTGAGTTTTAAAGTGATAACCGTGTGTGAAACTTAAATTCGTGATAACTTGTGATCCGGAGATCAGATTAACGTACCGTTTATGACATTGAATTCCTTGATTCATCTTCTTCGTCATGAATATCAATCTCACTGATTTTGATGAAGTATGGAGATGGTTCCGTGATGTAAAGTGTAAGTGTTATGTGAGGGAGAGTGTGAGTTTGAGAGAAATGAGAGAATGATGGTGAAAAGAGGAGTTGAGTGGAGGATTGATGATTGAAAGAAGGTGAAAGTGATTGTGGTGGTAGTGGTGATGGATGATGAGTGAGAGGTGGTTTTCGTGGTTGTGGTGGTGGTGATGGTGGTGGTGGATGATGAGTGACAGGTGGTTTTGGTGGGAGATAGTGAGTGGGTAGTTGTGAGTGGGGAGTTATGAGTGGGATATGATGTGGTTGATGAAATGAAGAAAATGGTGATTGGTGGGGTGTGGTGGGGTGTGATGTATTCGGTGTATTTGTTTAGGATATTATGATATTTCATATATCGTATTTACAAAAGTCTCATATAATTTTACCTCCAAAAATTATTTCGTTTTGACCGTAACGTTCATTTTATTAGAACGTTCTACTGAAGAAAATATTATTTTCAAAACTAAAAATTTTACAATTATACACGGCTTTCTTAACTTCGTAACATTTGTTACGTGTGTCTCACTCTGTAACTTCGGTTACGTGTGTCTCACTCTGTAACTTTCGTTACTTGTCGTGTTTTTAATCCCATTTATTTTAAACATATGCTTAACATATTTTTTTAAAAATATTTATTCATTCCAAAATTTTCGGGTATTACAATATATGACAGCCTCATGGCTCTTCTTGTAACTTTCAACAAAGAAATAAGGATCGATCATGCCGATTAACGGTAAAGAAAACTTCTCAATCACACATGCTGCATGCAAAAGGGAAAAGCCGTTTGTCTGTCACAAACGACATGAACAAATTCTTTCTCTCACATTAACTGAAGCTGTAGGTATAGAAATTACCTCAAAAAACAGCTCCGATGATCTTTTAACAGCATAAGTTCGACAATTCTTGAATAAATCATTCAAAATGTCAAGCATCCTAGGGCATAACAAACCATTCCATTTTTCATCTTTTTTCTGAAGATTGTTGAACCACTCTATCAACTTGACACGGATCTGATCCACCAATTGAGTGATCGGTAATTCCTTCACGTCCAAAAGACGCATTGAAAGATTCTGCAGCATTCATCATCATCTCCCCATAACGACGCCCAATAGCAAAATTAATAGCCCACCTCTCATATGGCATTATAGTTTCCAAAAATTCTCTAGCTAGTTTGCCTCCTTTTTTTTTTTTTTTTTCTGAAACTCTTCTATCTTCTTATAAAAGTCAGTGATCGTTGGGGTATATGCACAACTCTCAAAAGGCCGAACCATATAATCTTTGTATGATGCCGGCATATTAGTACCTCTGTATCTTGTCTTAAGATTATCCTTGAGATGATGAAGACAAAACGAAAAGTGGATGATCAGCAAAGACTTCAAGAAATGCTTGTAAATGTAATACCCTAAGAAAATGCTTAAATGGTTTGATAGTACTAACTATACCAACAAGGTGCACCTTTCTTTTCGGTAGCCCACCCATCTGGGAAGTTTTTCTGGGTGTGCGCGAGTGAGGGCAAAGCGCACTGAAAGGACTAGTGTTGGTATGTGGGGCCAGTTGTCAGCCGGACGAGCGGTTTTTGGTGACAACCCGGTAGTAAGGATTTGGCCGGGGCGTTACAGTATGATATCAGAGCAACCCTGCTACCTTGTGCTGGACCTATGGACAAGAGGTCCAGGTCAGCCGTCTAGTGGGGGAACCTCCTGGGAAGTTTCTCAGGGTGTGCGCGAGTGAGGGTAAAGCGTACTGAAAGGACTAGTGTTGGTCTATGGGACCAGTTGTTAGCCTGACGAGCGGTTCTTGGTGACGACCCGATAGCAAGGATTTGGCCGGGGCATTACAGTAAAAGACCCAAATTACGATCTGATATAAGCCGTCTAGTGGGGGAACCTCCTGGGAAGTTTCTCAGGGTGTGCGCGAGTGAGGGTAGGGTGTGCGCGAGTGAGGGTAAAGCGTACTGAAAGGACTAGTGTTGGTCTATGGGGCCAGTTGTTAGCCTGACAAGCGGTTCTTGGTGACGACCCGGTAGCAAGGATTTGGCCGGGGCATTACAGTAAAAGACCCAAATTACGATCTGATATAAAATTGATCTTTCGATCAACAGGAGCAAATCCCAAAGGAAAAAAAAAATCCTTTTTAAGAAAAAAAGCCAGAAACAAAGTACAGAAAGTCAAATAACAGTAACAGTACAAAAGCAGAGTGCCTGGTTACGAAATCAATAATTTTTACCAAAGAAAAGCATACCCCTATTAGCATCCTTCCCAGTTGCTCCTAATATGACTCTATTGAAATCACCCTTCAGGAATGTGAGAAAAAGCAACGGTCTACAATGATTGAATCCAATGATTGAAGCATTCAAAGAAACAAAGATTTTGAATAATCGATTTATAATGTCATCAATATCCACAGTAATACGACTTTCAGGATTAATTTTTGTCAAAACTTTCACATACGGTTTCAGTTTTGTAAAAGACTCTTTAAAATCTCCACCAACGATCGTCTTTGCCTTCTGAAAGACTCTCCACGCTTTCTTATACGATAAATCCAATCCATAATTAGATTGTAAATAATTGCTAACCTGGTTGCTGCCAACTTGAGGATCACGACGTACCATTTCTGTAACAGCCTTGACAATCTATTCTGACTTTATATTCTTCACAGATCTCTCCGAAAAAAAACAATTGCTCACACGTGTGAGTATTATTCATTTTTCTGATGTAAAAACATTTATTGTATGCACACTGTAAAACTTTAATGAACCATTCGCAATCGTTCTCTTTGAAAGCACAGACCGCATAAACCCTCTCCTTCTAATTCTTCTTTAAAATAAATCTAAATCCGACCTCAGTAGCATATAGCGCAAGAGATTTCCTAATGTTGCACACCACCATGGAAAACCTGGCCTACATTCTGAATAAGATTAGACCATTGTGAACAACACAATGTTTGTTGCATACTGCTTGACGTACTGGTTTCCAAAAGAAGCAATGATTCAGGCATAACAACGCCAAACAAAACATCATTGAATACATCCTGCTCAACAAAACACTGTGTACCAATAGTGGAAGATTCCAAAAAATTAGATTCACTAAGGCGCTTGTTTCAGACACCTGCCGCTCTGTTTGATTCAAAGCACGACAATAATTACACCGTCGCTATGTTTCATACAAATGTCACTCTGTTTGACTGTCACGATCAGAAAAGAGATTACAGCCAGCAATCTCTTATACATTGCTATTATACTTGACAATTACATCAATTGTGTCTAAACCAAGACACTTCGATACATAAAATAATGTCGTGAAGTCCTCTTGATCCCTCAATAAGCATCGCTCATATTCAGGAATCGAATAAAACAAATTCAATTCACATCCGGATGCGATTGGGAATCGATCTCATACCTTATCAACAAAACCATCAAAACTGAAACCTGAATCACACACAAACGATCTCGAAATCAAACCAAACCTACAAATCAAAATCGCTTTGTTCTCCATCAAATTCGACGATCTGATGATAATGCCAAAACAAATGAGATCAGAACAATAACAACGATGAAAATCGATCACAATGATTGTGACAAGGGATCCGCACAATGTTACAAAGAAAAAGAAGAAACAACGATGACGATTTTTATCTGTAAAGCGCGGATCTGTTCACCTTTGAGAAGTTATATCTTTTTGGAAATAAAATCTCGTTTGTACATTTTTGACAATATTGTTGGAAAACAATATGATAGGATAATTTTCCGAAATTATTTTAATATATAATTTATATAATCAATGTATCACTTTGGCCTATGAAACGAAAAATAAATCGAAATTCAAACATTACACAAATAAAATTTAAACTCTCTTTATTTAACTCTCAACATTTGGACTTTATTTAGAGTTATTAAAATGCAATTTCATAATACCAGCTTAAATAATTTATATCAGGTTGATGTTATTAATATCAAGTGGAGCAGTACTCAAAATCTTTAACATAATCAGCATCATCGAACAACAATCGATTGATTCACTCGCGATGTGCATCCAAGGGCTGAAAACCATTCTCAGTGGCTCGAAACACCTTAGCAATCTTCTCAATTGGCACCAAAGGCAAAAAACTCGCTACGTTGTACTCTTTATCGGCCATGGATAGGACAGTTTTGTTGTACTTCTCAGAGCAATAGGCAGCAGTAGGCACCATCACTTGAGCCACCTGTGGGAAAAGCGGAAGCCGGTTCAACGAGCCCCAGGCCGAGACTGCATACTGAAGAGCCACGGGTTCGTACCTAGTGTAGAGCTGCTCAGCAGAAGGCTTGTATTTGGTGTACATGTTCTTTGCTAAACCAGAAGCAACGTCAACCATACCAGATCGATGGACCCCAGAAGCAAAAGTTTGAGCTCGCTCGGGTGCTTTCTTGGCCATCGAGTAGGCCGTGGTGGAGACCTGCCTCAAGACTGGAGGAACGTGGTAATTTAGCTTGTTCAATGATTTGACAATCTGAAAAATGACGAATGGGCAAAAGTAATTAGTAGCATGCAACAAATAGTGAAAGGCCAGTTTTCGGAATCAGAACGAAATTCACATCCCAAGATCTTAAATTTTGGCCGCTTGGTTACAGTAATACAACACAAGTTCAGGCTAACATTTCAAAGAAACAAACATACTCCACACTACAGTGATTCCCAGTGACACCATTGGCAAGATATTACTCACTCCGTCTCATTCAAATTACAACGGTTTAACCGATACGATAATCTATGTGTGTTGAATTAATAAGGAATAACAACTTTATCTTGATGAATGCGTGAGATAAAGAAGTGAGAAAAAAAAGAAAGATAAATGATGATGGATGAGTTGATATGATATAACGTAGTGATATTTTGACATTTTTATATAAAAAATTGTTAAATATGAAAATGTTACAATTTGAATGGGAAATCTCAAAAAGAAAAGTGTTACAATTTAAATGAGATGGGGATAATAATTAGGAAAAGGTAGATTTGTGGTTACCCACATATAGAATTATAAGTATGGTGTTAGACCGTTAGATTTGAAAATCAACATCTTATTTTAACATTCATTGGAATGAGAGATGTGCTTATAATTTCTTAATCCAATGATCCAACTACACATAACTAGCCACAATTTTTGGACACTTATTATTTTGGATCGTCTTATAAATCTTACAACTTTTTTTTATTTTCTTATAAGGAAATAATTTTATATTAAAATAACCACAATATCCCACTATACTCCACTACCTTTTTCATTCTTTCATATCAAACCCAATATACTAATCAAAATATACCAAATTCAACACACACGTAAAAAATCAATCCGGATCAAATCGTTACAACGATTGTGGGATGGAGGGAGTACTATACTCGATGGCAAAGCTCAAGCAATGCTTTGGATTTTAATCTGTGATTTGTAAAATCGAACTACAAAACCAAATCCAATCTATTTTCAACAAAATTCAACTTTTCAACTGTTTTGCAATTTGAAAAAGTGAAAAACGCATAAAATCCAGTGCAACCAAAAAAGTTAATATATTATTCAGCTGAAGCCAGCGGAATAATACACATTCAAAATGGAACCCCCCTTAGATGAAAACAGATATGAAACGCAAGAGATGAATATTGAACAAACGAGTCGTTAAGGCACTCATGGGCACTGATCAGGTGCGAGCCATGAAAGAGAGTTATGATGGCCGATAAGCCCATTCTCTATACATGGAAGGATTTTTTGGGTTTTAACAGTAAACTATTTGGCCGATGCAGTGGAAGCACAAACCAATTCTCATCAGCAAACATGACCAAAAAGATCTTGATATATTCCACATGGATTCCAACAAAATCAATGCCCAGTACCACTTTCGATGATACGCAGCTAAACAAGACTTGCACTGTTCACGTGGAAAAATAATCATTCTCGAAGATGGCAATGGGTCTTACCTTATTGTCAACAAACTTGAGGACTTTACTCGGTACACCACGATACTTATCATAAACAGGTCCAAGAACTGTCTTGACCATACTCTCAACCGCCTCAACACTAGGCTTTAGCGGCCCACACTTTCCTTTAGCATACATGTACATGCTCGAGAACCAGACGATGGCATACATCGCTATGCCACGAACAAAATCGAGGTACTTCAAGCTCGGCTCATCATTTGCATCCTTCAATCACCACAAAACACAAACAAAAAGGAATTACTTCAAATGTCAATACTCAGCTGTTACCTCAATCTCGCTAACAAAAAAGTTGTTCGTAAACCATTGAAGGTTGAATCTCAGATGGACAAGACACATAAGTTACCAATAATACTTAGATTCTTGATACTAGTGCAGGAGCTAAGGCATAGGTATAAAGCCAAACACTAATGACATTGTGGGACTTTCCACAAAATTGAACTTTTCGTTACATTAGTTTCTCTCAATGGTAATAGAGAAGGTGCAATCAAGTTCAAATCCTAGACTAATACGTTGTTCATGCTTCGAGAAAAAGGAACATTCGAATGAGAGTGACTATGAAGATAGATGGTTAAATTTGTCAATCATCAACCATTACCTTGAGCTGTTTTTTAGTGTCTCATTGTGACTAAGTCAACAATCTAGAGCGAATGCCGGACCATTCATTCATTGTCTTCTCCTCTCCTCCGTGACAACCATCATAATCGAAAGGCTCATCTAAGCCGGTCAAAGCTTCTCAACTTAAACACCATAGTTATGTTATACTAGCTCCTTCCCACTATAGGTGGGACACTTGGACCAGGGGACTTGTCGAGATATAACCAGACGTCATTTTGTGTAAATTTTTTGTAAAACATTAGACATAACATAATTTATGTATTTTCTTACGATGAAGGACGTTGGACCATCAAACATAACACCGCCAAACTCCAACAAATTTAACACAACAAAATCATAGATTGATCTGTCGGAATAAAACATAAGGTTTTTTTTTAAAATCTTGCCATCAAATCACGAACCAAAACATCAAACTACGAACCAAAACATCAAACTATTATCATTCACAAAACCCTAAACCCTAGAATCCACCCCATTACAACGAATTCCACAATCAGAATCAAAACAGAATCGAAGAGTACCGATTTTCGATTCCGTTGTCGGAATCTGGAACCTTCGGCGGCGGCGGCGGCCATGATTGCAGTTTTCGGGGAATCGAAGATATTTTGCTTCGTCGTCACCTCGTCGATGAAATAGGAGTTCTTGTTTGGGGTATTTATAGGTGGGAGGAGAAGATATGAGGATAGGAAGAGGTCGATTAGGGGTTTGTTGGGCTTTTATCTGGGCCGTTGTGGGTTCGTGGATTGGATGTGGACGGGGGGTTGACCCAATTAAATTCGGGCCCGGCCCACTAGAATTCATATTCATTTTGGATTGATGGCCAAGTTTTTTCGTTTATGGATTCATTTTGATCAATTTACAGAAGTTAACTAAAGTGATATAATAAAAAATTTCTAATAATCTAGTTGTGATGCCAAATACTTCAGTCGAGATGAGGGTAAGAGACAGAGGGATTCAGCTGGAAGCTAGGTGTTCAGGTTGTGAAGACAGCGACGAGACGAAACTCCACAGTCTGGTAACGTGCTCCACAGCAGTGCATGTATGTATGGAGATCAAGCCCATTTGTAGCCAAATGTCCACCCAACACCCCCAATTTCGAGACATGGTTTGAATCTATTTGTGCTGAGCGAGATGTCAACCAAATCGCACAAATTGGGGCAATCTTGTACGGAATTTGATGGAATCGAAATCAACGGGTACAAATTAGCTATGAGACTACGAATTGACGTGGCTATCCATTTGGGAATGGCCACGATAATCTTGGAGAGTGACTGCCAACATGTAGCCTTCATGCTGAGGGATAAAGAACCGGATTTATCGGGCATCGGTTATGTTTGGTACGCAGCATAAAGCAGGATAAAGAGAGATTGAAGAACTAATTTGATTAATCTCAAATTTGATAGAAAAATTAATATCTGAATTAGTAATCCTTCGTGATGGGATAATCCCTCTAATCCTCTCATTATAAATTTCACTTCCCCACAATATTATTAATTCCATCAATCGGGACAACCACTTAAACACCTCTATTAAACAGTTGTACATCGTCCTACCGTCTGACGTCGGCCGTTGACTGTCGATCGCCCACTGTTAACTGTCGGGAGTTAGGCGATGATTGCGGATATGGCGACGATGATGGTGGACAGTCGGGCGGTGGCCAGGGTGATGGCCGACAGCCGATGGTCCACGGTCAATGATCGTGGTGGTCGACGGTTGGAGATCAACATCAACGATCGACGGTCGCCTATTAATAGTGAAAGGATTAATAACTAATCTCAGTATTAATAGTACCAAACATGACTTGTGAAAGATAGAATGAGATAACTAATCCCAATATTAATAGTGAAACGATTAATAATCCCCTCACCATCTATGCTGTCTGATCCTATCTGCGTACCAAACGAGATCTGGAGGTATTATTATGGACTGTATTGTAGAAACATGAGGTTCACTGCTAAAATCAATTAACAATAGGAGGAGAGGCCCATGATCTATTCGAAGTGGGTTTAATATCTCTAACTGATCTCGCTTTAGTATCCTTCTTTTTAGATTTTAGTTGCTCATGGGTGCTTCGTGAAGTTAATAAGGTTGTGCATGCGATGGCTCAATTTTGCTTTATAGTGTCATAATTATGGGGAATGTTACTTGAAACTGTACTAAATGTATGTATTTATGTAACGTCTCGGCTTTTCAGACCATTTCATAGGAATCCACCTGGTATTATTGTTGGTGAGTCTAACGCCTCAACTAGATAAAAACTATACTTCTGGTTTAATCATAAGAATTAAACTAAGTTTACTTATACATCATTAGTTTAGAAACTTTTAATGCACTCAATCAATACTCAGAATATCATCTTTACAGTAGAATTTACATCTTTTTCTAAGATAAAAATACCTTTAATTCACACATAAGTTACATCTATTATCAAATCATGGATCATATTTTTCCTTTAAGTCTTGCTCCTGTAATAAAGAGACGAGAAAAGATATAGAAAAATAGTTATCGTGAGTTATAGGAGCTTAATAATGTGTCGAGTCCCTGCCCAGGAGATGCATGAGAGAAAGAAAACAAGAAAAGTTGATCACTTAGATCATATATTCCAGTACTCTGGAATCAACACACCCGTCAAACAGAGCAGATTAAACACATAGGTCATCTACTCCAGCATATAAGAATAAGCACATTATTCAGACAACACGGATTCACCAAGCAAGTATCGAACCAAACAACACCACCACACCAAACATATTTCTCCCTCTCCAACTCCATTCATTTATACGTCCATGCATATTTCATCTCACGAATATCCCAAATATGTTATTGGGAGTATACTAAACTCAAAGTGTCCTATTTATTATTGTCATACCCTTTCTGATATGACAATCAAGAACTCCACATCAAACAAATTAAGATAAAGACACTCTGACACGACAGATCCCCATTCTTGTCTCATGCAGTGCTGCACTCAACAGTTCACTCAAGACTCTGTTACATTTATCATCATATCAATCACACAGAGACAACAGATAATAGATACCCTCAATGTTATAATTATGCTCTTTGCGAGACTTATTCACTTTCTTAAGCTCTCTTCAGTTTTAGCAAAAGGGACATCCGCGAAAGAGGATTAGTCAAATCGGAACCCACGGTCTCCTATAATGAGATACCCTTTGTAATACCCCAAAATGTTTTCAATATTTTAAATAAATATATTTACATATTTTCATATGTTAGATAGCGTACGATCGAATATGACGTTATAACTAACGTTATATATTTAAACGTACGAATAAAAATAATGAACGCGTAACATCTCAATGTAACATTACAAACATACGAATAATATAACGAATACGCATCGTTAATCATAACATTATAACGATGTAACTTACGCGTTTAATAAACGTACGTATTAAATATAACGTACGTGTGATGTTATAACGCTATAATATTCGTATTTGGGCTGGTAAAATACGGTCCCGAAAACATACGAGATTTTTAGTAAAATGAACATCGTTAGGTTAGAAATAATTTTATCTATTTGCAGGCACATTTTTCGATAAAATAATACAACGAAACATGGATAAAAAAAGACCGACGAATACAAAACAAGGAAACAAATTTAAATTATAACACACATCATACTTCCCTCCACTTCCCTGCAAACCCAAGGTGCTGCTACGACGCCGATTTCATGCCGCCCACCAGGAACCAAAACTGCCATCCCCCCTCACTGCCATTATCATCATCTACTCCTCACCATTATCATCCTGCAGCTCCACTCCCCTTTCTCCATTTTCCTCCCTCGGCAACCACCATCAAAACAACCATCTCCATCAACAAACACCACATCACCATAGCCACTGGTCACCACAATCACCACCGTGCCTGCATCGTCCCTTCCTTTTCCTACTTCAACATAATCAACCTTTATTCTTCCCTTACACACAGCAACACACAGCCACACCTTCACCACACCACCACGCATCAACCATCATCAACCATCTTGACCCCAACATCGTACACCATCAACCACCAAACCGTTCATGGCCAGCAACACACTTGCCAAACACCACCACGACCCGCCATCACCTTCATTTCTTCCTTCTCCATCATCATACCATCACGATCATTACATCATCTTCGGACAGGCACAACCGCAGAGACGGAAGGGGGGAACACCAACAGGAAAGAAGGGGTGTTCGGGGAAACATCGAGCTGGAGTACGAGAAAACACATCGAAGAACCAAGCGTTTGAGGTAACCTAACCCGAACCGAGACGATTATATTCGTTATGATCTGGATTTCTGTTCGTACATTTTCGGATCGCATATTAGCATAATACTTATATAAACAGACTGAGTATATGTGGATGTGATGAGAACGAGCGGAGTTGTGTGCTTTTTAAGTAGGTGGGGGAATATAGGATACGCGAGCTATGGCCTCCTGCTTCCTGTTTTCTGTTTCCCTGTTTTCTGTTTTCTGTTTTCTGTTTTCTGTTTTCTACTTTCTGCTTCATATTTTCTGTTTTTTGCTTTCTGTTTTCTATTTTTTGCTTTCTGTTTTCTACTTTCAGTTTTCTACTTTTTGCTTCGTGTTTTCTGCTTTCCGCTTTCCGCTTTTTGTTTTCTGTTTTCTTCTTTCTGCTTTCTGCTTATTGCCGTTAAATTTAAAAGTGTATATGTGACATATAATCCTTACAAATAGTAACGATATATTAAACGTAAATATATGACCATGCAACGTTGCATTCGGGACCGAGATACCGTTTGACGTGTTTAGTGTGGGGACATTGCTGGGATTATAAGAAATCAAATCATACAGAACAAAGCTTTGCAAATAATCAATATATTCATATGTATGCAGAACTATGCTTTTTCAAATAAACTACTCTGTTTGTAAGTATAAGTACCAGTGATTGTAATGCATAAATGATATCAAATAATCTCATCATAAACATATGCTAAAGGAAAAACTAGAATAGGCTGCAGATTACATTGCCTGGCGATACGATTAAACGAAATGCGAATCGACAACGAATGCATATTCAAACATAAAAGCTGAACATGGTACAAATGTCATGGACTGTCAAGTCATCTGTCATATTTCTTGAAAGTTTTTTGGAGATTGAGTTTGGCATTGCCATCATCTCCCTTTGCTGAACTGTTGGGAAGAAGGTCGTACTTGGTGTCCCTTCTTGAAATCTATCGAATGTCAAGTGAAAGTCCTGGGGACTGAGTTCTAGCTAAATTCTTAGAGTCATCATCACGGGAGAACTGAAACTAAGTAGGGAGCGTTGGGCAGCCCCCATCCTCTTAGCATGCATGCAGCAGCATTGAGGCCGGAAGTGGCAGGGCCACTGGTGATTCTCTGGGAGTATAACGCCCCGAGTTTCACGTTTTAGGACACGTGACGTTATGCCGTTACGAACCCGGTTCATGACTAGGCTAACCAAACCGAACGGGTCTAGAGGCATCAAGAGTCAAGAAAAATACCTGTGATGTTTCTGTTCAACCTGTTCAGCTATTACAAATCATTTTACATTAGTAGTGCAGAAGCTATTTAATGGCATAGTTTGGCGATATGATTAATACATGATATTTATTACATATCCAAAATGACTACAGGTTTCATCATAATACCTCCCAAAATGCATAAGACGACTAACGTCCTCACTGATTGTCTAGTAACTCACCTGCAAACGGAATACATAACACGTGGGTATGAAACTCAGTAACCTAGAGTATATGCCTCACACTTGCAAGGTACTCCCCCGACTATGGCGAATCGATGAGTACCAGTAAGACAGTTATACTTTTTTAGGAAAATAGGTATGCCATACTACGTGTAAGTATTTATATGATTTCATGTTTTTTATGTTTCATTTTTGTTAGTATGGCCCATGACTCGAGAGTTTTCAACAGACAGACTCTGAATACAAGACCCATCAATCGTCGACCGGGATACAAGAATCCGTCGATTCGATACCTATGTGCCAAGATTGTACACTGCTTTACACTTTAGTGGATAAAGTACACTTCCAACGGGCTCTATTTGTCCCTCGTTGGGATAGATTTAGGCCTCCCTACAGAGAGTAGCAAGTGGCCTCGCCACGTCCGGCGTTGAAGCCGTTGCATGCATGCTAAGAGGATGGGGACTGCCCAACGCTCCCTAGCTAGTTTCAGTTCACCCATGATGATGACTCAAGAAGTTTGGCTAGAGTTTAGTCTCGATGACTTTTACTTGACATTCGATAAAGATTTTCAAGATGGGACTTTACGTTTGACCTTCTTCGCAATAGCTTCACCAGATGAGATCACGACAGTATGGGGTATAGACTTCAACACATTTTCAGAGGAGTACGACTGATGACTTAACAGTTCATGAACCATGTGCAGTGTTCAGCCTTTATATTTGATTAGGTGTTCATCGCTGGTTTGCATTTCATTTATTCGTATGTCCCGCAGTGTAAATCCCAAACTCGTTCCAAAGCTTCCTTAGGCATGCGTTGTGATGATTTCACTTAGCATTGTTCATGCATTATAAGATCACCTTGTATCTGTATATTTGAGCATATCTTTTATTTATAACACGTAGTAATGTATGATTTGATTCGTTATTATCTTAATAGTTTATTTTGCACCTGTCACGGCACGGTTATAGGTGTCGTATAGTCATACATGCATATTTGATATCCATTTTCTATACGCAAGGTTCATGTACCACATATACACGTTTAGGTTAAACCTTCACGACGAATGTATGTAGCGCCCTCGTTAGAAAAAAAAAAATGATGTTTGACGCACTGAGGCGTTCTGTCTTCAGGACAGAGCCCCATCGCGGGTACGACCTGGACTAGTCGCGGGCGTGACCCGAGTCGCGGGCGCGACAGCTTAAATTCCAGAATTTGGAGAATTTTGCTGGGTCGCGGGCATGACCATGCCCGTTGCGGGTGCGACTGTGCTAGACCTTCAAAACGCAGCAACTCACCTTCTAATGCACACGACTTCCTCAAACGACTTGTCCAACACATATAAACAAGTTTTCCATGCATATATATCAGCACATAACAATATTTGATGGCGAATGTACAGAAATCAAGATCGAACACGTGTATACATAGCGGGTCGGATAGGTTACCTAAAACGCTCATTTTCGTCGACGTGGACTTCGTCCATTGTCCTTCGTCGTTCCCTACGGTGTTAACTACTCACTACGTCGTCCAGCCGTGCAGTCCTTTGTTTTCATCGCCTCGTCGGCTCCGTCTTCTTGGTTCGTCTGTGGTACAGTGTGAGGTTGATGGTGTTGCTGATGGTTTGATGATGGTGATGGGGATTGCAAGTGAAGGATGAAGAAGAAGAGGGAAATCTGGTGGAGAGGATGCAGGAGGAAACGAGTGATGAAGTGATGACCTTGATGATGACCAGCGCGCGACAGGATCCCATCCAGGATTTTTGGTCGGCAAGCGTGTGCGGGATTTCTGGACTAGGCGGTGAGCGTAGACGGTAATAGTGTCCGGCACGCGTGGTTTGTGTGCAGGAGAAGAAATGTGGTGGAGGGAGTTTAAATTCGCTTCCTCGATTGATTTTTATCAGTCTATTTTCATCCATATTTAATTCTATTATTTTATCGAAAAATATGCCCGTAAATAGGCAAAATCATTTCTAACTTAGTAACATTTATTTCATTGTAAATTTTGAATGTTTACGGGATCATATTTTATTAGCCCAAATACGTGTATTATAACGTTAAAACGTTACGTTATAACGTTGCACGCATATTGTATTTAATACGTTTGTTTGTTAAATACATACGTTACACCGTTATAACGTTATGTTTAACGTTACATATTCGTTGTCTTATTCGTACTTTTAAATAGTGTTCTATTTTATAATATATTTAATATCAAAATTTTGGGGTATTACAGGGAGAGCCCATAAACTATCTCAATACGAGACGACGAGCACATTGGAAGCGCGCTTTATCTACTAAAGTGTAAGGCAGGCGTATAATCCATGCAAATATGCATCAAATCGACGGATTCTTGTAACCCGACTAACGATTGACGTATCTTGTATTCCGATTCTATTGAAGTCTCTCGAGTCATGGGCCCATAATAATTACAATGAACCCTAAGAAACATGAATTCATACAAACACACGTATGTAATACGACGTACCTATTTTTCTACTAAATATAGAATGGTTTACATGTACTCATCGTTTCGTTATAGTCGGGAGAGTACCCTGCAAATGTGAGACATATACTCTAGGTTACTGAGTTTTATACTCACGGGTTATGTATTCCGTTTGCACACTCACATGACGACCATGGAAAATGTTAGTCACTTTCTGTATTTTGGGATGATGTAATGAAACTCATGGGATTATGAATATGTAATATATGATGTGACTAGTCATGCCATTAAGCTGTGTAACATATTTGCTTTCACACTGTTGTATGAAATGAATATGTGTTTGCCAAGTATTATGGATCAAAGCATACAACCGTTGGGGCAGCAATGGATCTTATTCACTGGAAGATGCAACCCTTTCATCAGCGCCTTTATGCCATACATACCTTCCTTCATGATATTTCCTGGAGGGCACACATCCTTCAGCAATTTGCATATTCCATCCACCGCTCTATAAGGAAGGTTATATTCACATTTCAGAGTCAAAAGTTGTGAAGCAACGGCCAACAGAGACAATTTACACCCGTCATACAGAGGAGTTTGAGAGGCATTCAACATGTCAAAATAATGTTTAGATTTCGGAGGCGGACCCTCATCATATTCATGTTCGTTCACAGCCTCAAACTCCTCATAGTACTCTGGCGGGAACGCATCAACCAATATATCGTCATAGTTGTGCTGTTGTCGAAACACATTGGAGGGTCCACCGACTTCTACCCGAGGATTCTGTCCACATGGTTCACCGTGATAGATCCAAGCGTAATAATCTTTGATAAATCCCCTACTCACTAGGTGATACTCCAAATCATGTACAGTTTCGAATCTACGATTTTTACACTTCGTACATGGACACCACAAGCGACCGTTAAAACGACCATCGTCGTTTTGAGTCGCTGTTTTGACAAAATCTCTCACCCCTTCGACAAATCGGTCATTCAAGTATGGACCGTTTAGCCATTCATACATCCAAGATCGATACAACTCCATATCGATCAAAATTTCTTATTAGTAAAGTCAGAGCCACAGTGCTCCTACGTCAAGAAGAAGCTGTTCAGACCCAAAATTAACTCCACTCTTTATCAAGGATCGAAAGACCCCAAACACGCCATTGCAGAGATATTAGATCATGGATTTCAGAACTGTTTCCCATGAAAGAATATGTATACATATGAAACACACCAATATTCAATCCTTTCAAACAAGAAATTCACACTTGAATACCGTTTCCCCATTTCAACTTCCTTTTGATCACTATACAAACCCAGGCAAAACAATTACACCACCCAGATGGAGATCAATCTAATATTGAAACCAGTAAAGAGTTGTCTTCTAGGATAATCTAATCAGTAAAATAAAGAAGAAACAATTGAGTAAAGGTGCTAGCTTATACCGCTTACTCCCAGCCCTTTTTGTCGATTTTCTCGTTACTTTTAGAATCGTTTATTAGGTACTCTCAGAGAATTGAGTCAATATTGATTTGGTTGCTCTTGTGTTCACATTTGGAGCAAATCTTGAAGAGTTCTGGCAGCATGGCACGAGTTAGGATTATGATGCCTTGATTAGTACTTTTTTCCGTGTTAAATAGGATTTTGACTATTTCAATTGAAATTGAACATGTAACTAAGACTTTCTTGCTAAAAGTGTAAGAAAATTAGACAAAAATGCCATCGTGACTCATGTTTGTTTCAATCGCTAACAAAAACGGCATCTCCCATAAAAACAGTACCTCTAATGTTCACGATGTCAGACACTCGCAGTTGCTCTCTCCAACCAAAACTAAAAGAGCTTTAAGCTAATCAACAGTGTGAGCTTGACATAGACAAAGAAACTTGCAACGAGTGTTTCTTACAAACACATCTAACAAATATCAAAAAACAATGTACAAGACAAAGAATGCAAGGAATTCATCCCAAAATGCCTCTATTGTTTCTCAAAACAAACTGAAATGTGAAATCGATCAGCAACAAACAAACAAGATACAGTAACACAATCAATCGATCACAACAAATAAGGCAACATTCAATTCAATCCAGTTTCCAATGGTTATCACACATCCGATTTTTTTTTTATCAATAACTCGGCTAAAAAATACAAGCTTCCATTTCCAGCCCCGAAAACCTACTTAAACACAATCCTTAACCAGACACAACGATTGTCATCAAGAACTTAACTTCAACACTACAATATTCCATCTTTCTCTTTCAAAATCCACAGCCCATACAGCAAACAAGAATCAGGATTTTCACACACCAGAATAATAAAATGTGATACCTAGATCTCGACAAAGCCAACTATCACTTATTATTTACATCAAATTTCTTGTCAAGATCTTGACCACAACACTACAGTCAAGATATTCAGCTCGGAATCATCACACACACAGCAAACGGCAGTCAAGATATCCGCTTACCATCAGCAAATACATAATGATAAAATGGGACACTCAATAATAAGAAATAAGCTAGCAATCGAGTAACTGGTCACCGGAGACGGAACTCTGGCTAGGGTTTCCGGGGATTCGCTCAGACTATGAGTAACTGCTCAGACTATGAGTAACAAGCATAGCAGAGTCGTCTCAGATCTGGATGCTGATGTCCTTCTCTGTGCTTGCTTCTCGTGCTTCGTCCTCGGTGCTAGCTTCCGAAGCAGCTAGTGGTGATTGGAATCACTGTACACTAAAGCAAATCGAAACATGATGAGACGAAGCCGAACAAGAACCCTAAATCGAAACAAGATGAGACGAATGGAGAAGAATCGTTGTACCCCAAATCGTTGTACACTAAAGGAGATGAGACGAAACAAGATGAGACGCCGAAGCAAATCGACACTTACCTTGCACACGAGATGAATGGAGTGGCCAGCGCGCAGTAGGACGGAGGAGGAGCTACGAATGGGAGCGGCCGGTGTTTGTGTTTAAATAATTGATATGCAAATCGAGATCTGAACAAAACGTCTTTTGTGGAGAAAAATAAGACACTACTGACGGAATCCATCGCAAAAAATAAATATAACCTTAATTGCGACGGATTCCATCGCTAAAATACACTATGTGTTATATTTAAAATTAAAAAATCATTTTAATAAACTTAACCAAAATATTAGCGACGGAATTCATCTCTAATAATTTTTTAAATTTAAAATTAATATTTTGACGACGGATTCTGTCGCTACCATCAATTCTAGAGACGGAATCCGTCTCTAATAATATTTTATTAAACAACAAAAGTTTTTTTTGTCTTTATTTAAAAATAAAAAATGTGGTTTTGTTTTCAACTTCATTCTAATATTAAATGAATCTCTTCAATTTATATTTTGTTATTCATTTATGAATTTTTACACAGTATTAATATTTAAATAAAGAATTTCATATAATCAACTATAATTTTAGTAAAATATATGTTCTAAATCAAATTTTTTTTCATCTATACCAGTTTATGTCTTTTGATGTAGGCATGTTATATACATCATTTTATTTGATAAGTATGTATGTATAAATATTAAAAAACGTATTTTAATGGAGGAAAAAATAATTTAACGAACGAATCCGTCTCTAATAATTTTTTAAATTTAGAATTAATATTTTGGTGACGGATTCCGTCGCTACCATCAATTCTAGAGACGGAATCCGTCTCTAATAATATTTTTTTAACAACAAAAAGCTTTTTGTCTTTATTTAAAAATAAAAAATGTGGTTTTGCGTTCAACTTCGTCCTAATATTAAATTAATATCTTCAATTTATATTTTGATATTAATTTATGAATTTTTACATAGTATTAATATTTAAACATAGAATTTAATATAATCAACTATAATTTTAGTAAAATATAT
>JAOVYX010015797.1:0-56239 GCA_035668315.1 Drosera spatulata | reverse complement strand
TTTGCAGGAACATTTACGTGCATTTTGTTCTATTATTGTACTGTCTCAGGACTTTTTTTTTTTTTTTTTTTTCGTGACGAGGGTGTCCGGGCCAGCTCGTGCGCACCTCGACTAATCCCCCGAACACTGATAAGGCGCCCCCCAACCAGCATCGGGTAAAGCTTTGACCGAAGTCAACTGGCGTGGCCAACATGGATTTTGAGGCTAGTGGGATTCGAACCCAAGACCTTTAAGAAGAAGGTTGAGTCGAACACCGATAGACCAACCCAGATTGGTTTATTGTCTTAGAACTTTCATGGCTGTTAAAAAAAAGAAAAAAAAAAAAAAAAAAAGCAAGTAGCAACCACACTAGCTAGATAAATATATGTGTCAGTTGACTGAGTTCAATGTGTGATATTTATTGTAATACTAATTCTGATGCACACATATATGGGTCAGAGCTGTTGCAGAGTGTAAACATAGACTAAACGTGTTCGTTTGCTGCAACAAAAAATTGTTGTCTGGTCCATGCATGGAAGTGGTTCAGTAACTCAGTTGTTAAGTTGTACGTGTACATAAATTTCTAGTTTCTGCAACCCGCAAGACTGTTGCAATATTGCAATTGTGCCAATAATAAGTATGAATCACCTCTCAAGATACTTAAATAGGTACGAATCACATCACAATATGACGAATACAATAGTTTGTTAGCGAAAATGGGTATAAGAATGTCAAATCGCGTCGCAAATTAACTACACTACGGGTAATCTTTTTCCTTAAAGTTCTGAATCACCCCACTATGTATGTAGTTTGCTAATGGGTTACAGATGATCCTATTTTCATGATACTATCCCTCACAAGGGTTAGACCGTAGTAACAAACCTTAGACCTAACAAGGTGATGTTAATATTATTATTAATATTGATTTAGTGATCCAAGTTTAAATCTGTTGGGCTGGGTCACTCCTTATGAAGGAAGCCCAGAGACGAAATCACATATTTAATTATATACAAGAATCCAATTTTATTGGGTTGATTATTTTATGACCAAAAATATAAATAGAGATATTTTTGAGATTTAGGTTTAGTTATTGAAGAATCGCATGAGATCAAAGAGAGAATTTTCTGATTTACACCGCAACAGCATCGCAGCAAAGGAAATCGTTCAGATTAGAAGCAAGCAGGTCTTGTGAGATTCTTATGCAGAAATTCTGGTCTGCGTAGTCAACTTTGGAGCACTAATTGGAGGCCAATCCGGTGTTGGATCGAGATGAAATTTGGTGAGCACCTTTTTAACTCATCAATCTTCGAATAGAAACTAACGGTGCGTCATTTGGATATGTGTGAGTCGAGATATTACTGTCCAAAGAGGGCTGTAGAAAACTGATCGTTTTTGGTTGATTTGCTTGGCTGATTTGATTTGTTTGTATGCGATCGCAATTACCTCTAGTGTTATCTAGAGAGGCCTTGTGTACCCATTATTTCATTGATAATGGAGCTTTGAAGTGGGGTTCGACCTCGTGGTTTTTTACTCCTCACATCGAGAGGTTTTCCTCGTAAAAATCGTGTCTTTACATCTTTACTGATTTTTACTCTACATCGTTTGCTTCCTAACAGGTTAACACAAGTGGGAGATGATTTATTTCGTATTTTTTGTGTTCTATCTCTTATCAAAGTGGTATCAGAGCCAGGTTGTACTTGGTTTGACTTATGTTAAACAATGGAGACAAATACGAGTAGAATGATTGTGTTGAATGGTTCGAATTATCATGTGTGGAAAGGAAAGATGGAAGATTTGCTATATGCGAAAGATTATTGCTTGCCCTTGTTTTCTGAACAGAAGCCTGTGGATAATTCTGACGATCAATGGAATATTTTGCATCGTCAGGTTGTGGTTACATCAGACAGTGGGTTGATGACAATGTGCTAAATCATATTTCAGGGGAATCGAATGGTCGCACCTTGTGGAGTAAGCTCGAGGAGTTGTACGCTCGAAAGATAGGAAACAATAAATTGTTTATGATTAAACAGTTGATGACATTGCGATATTGTGATGGTACTCCGTTACCTGATCATTTGAATCCCTTTGTGGGAATTATAAATCAGTTGGTTAGAATAAAGATCACATTTGATGATAAGGTCCAAGTTTTATGGTTACTCGGCACTATACCTGACTCATGGGAGACTTTTCGAATTACGATGTCTAAATTCTGCCCCTGATGGTACTATTATTATGGATGTCAGCAAGAGTAGTATTCTAAATGAAGAGATGAGAAGGAAGACACAAGGGACTTCTTCGCATCAAGATGCCTTCGTTGTTGAGAACAGAGGTAGAAGGAACATTCGTGGTTCGATGAACATAGGTAAGAGCCGAGGTGCGTCCAACAAGTATGCGAATGTTGAATGCCATCATTGTCATCAGAAAGGTCATCTTAAGAGATTATGTCGCGTTTTGAAGAGAGAGTTGAACGAGTAGCACAAATAGAAGAAGTCTGAGGCATATAAGAAAGATGATTGAGTTGCGACAGCTTCTGATGGTTTCTGTTAGTGTTTGATGGTGATGTGGTGAATATTATGTGTCATGAGACTAATTGGGTGATTGACAGTGGTGGATCGTTTTATGCTACATCTCGTATGGATTTTTTCATATCTTACAAGACAGGTGACTATGCTCCTTTGAAGATGGGAAATAATAGATTGATAGCAGTTGTAGGCATCGGGGATGTATGCCTAAAGACCAGTATCGGCACGAGGTTAGTATTGCATGATGTCAGACACATTCCTGATATTCGTCTGAACTTGATTTCCACTGGTAAGCTGGTTGATGAAGGTGTTTGTAGCATCTTCTATGATGGCCGATGGAAGTTCACCAAGGGTTCTTTTGTTATGGCTCGAGGACGCAAACATTCTTCATTGTATATCACACAAGCGAAGTTATGTTGTGACATGCTGTAGTTGACGAGGAAGAGGAAGCAGAGTTATGGCACAGAAAACTCAGTCATATCAGTGAGAAGAGATTGTCCATTTTGGTCAAGAAGAAGCTCCTTTCAGGTTTGGAAAATCCAGCATTGAAGAGGTGTGCTCATTGCGTAGCAGGAAAGCAAAGCAGAGTTGCTTTCAAGAGTTCTCCTCCTTGCAGAAAACTAGGTATTCTAGATTTGGTGTATTCTAATGTTTGTGGTCCTATGAAGACGAGAACACTTGGTGGGTCTCTTTATTTTGTTACCTTCATAGATCATTGCTCGAGAAAATTATGGGTTTACACCTTGAAGTATAAAGATCAAGTGTTAGATGTCTTTAAACAGTTTCATGTCGTAGTTGAGAGGCAAACAGGGAGGAAACTGAAATACATCAGAACTGATAACGGGGGAGAGTACTGTGGTCTTTTTGATGAGTATTGCAGACAATAGGGTATCAGACATCAAAAGACGTATCCTAAGATACTTTAGTTGAATGGGTTAGCTGAGAGAATAAATAGAACATTAGTTGAAAGGGTGAGATGCTTGCTTTCACACGCATAGTTACCGAGGTCCTTCTGGGGTGAGGTTTTGAATACTGTTGTTCATGTTATTAACCTTACTCCTTGCATTCCTGTGGATCTTGATGTTCCTGATCGAGTTTAGACAAGGAAAGATGTCTCGTATGATCACTTGCGTGTCTTTGGGTGCAAGACATTTGTTCACATACCTAAAGATGAAAGATCGAAACTCGATGTGAAATCTCGATAGTGTATATTCATCGGTTATGGACAGGATGAGTTCAGCTACAAGTTTTACGATCTACTGGAGAAGAAACTTATAAGAAGCAAACATGTTGTGTTCATGGAAGATCAGATTGTTCAGGACATTGAGAAATCAGAGATTTTAGCAGCACAACTTAGTGATGATTTGATTGATTCGGATTCAGCTTCTCATGTACATGTGCCCATGCAGGTTGAGGAAAATGAACAGGTTGATTCAGAAGTTATACATGCCCAGAGCCAGTTGACATTGATGATTTTGTTCCCGAACAAGAGATCTTAATAGAGGTTCCAGCAGATGTTTTGCAAATTGCTCCACAAAATGTTCAACTGTGACGGTCAGCTAGAGATCCGAAACCGTCTACCAGATATCCTCCAGATCGGTATGTGCCAGTGACTGATGCAGGTGAACCGGAATCCTATTTAGAGGCTTTGGATGGTGAATGTTAGAGTAAATGGCTTGAGGCCATGCAGGATGAGATGAAGTCGCTCCACAATAATCATACATTCGACCTAGTGAAGCTGCCTAAAGATAGGAAAGCCTTGAAGAACAAGTGGGTATTCAGATTGAAGCATGATGAGCTGATTTTAGAGACGCGATATAAGGCCAGATTAGTTGTTAAGGGGTTAACTCAGAGGAAAGGGATTGACTTTGAAGAGATATTCTCTCCAATTGTGAAGTTGTCATTCGTTCGTGTTGTTCTAAGCCTAGAGCTAGCCTAGACTTGAAGATTGAGCAGATGGATGTCAAGACAGCCTTCTTATATAGTGATTTGCAAGAAAAAGATATACATGGAGCAGTTAGAGGGTTTTGTTGTGAAAGAAAAAGAGGACTATGTCTGCAAGTTGAGAAAGAGTTCATACGGTCAAAAGCAAGCGACAAGACAGTGGTACAAGAAATTTGAGTGTTATGAAGCAGCATTGCTACAGGAAGACCAAAGATGACCATCGTGTAGTCGTGCGGAGATTTCAACAGATGACTTCATTATTCTGTTGACATATGTTGATGATATGTTGATTGTTGGTAAGAGCGCTTCTCGTATTGAGAGCTTGAAGAAGCAGTTAAGTGAGTCCTTTGCCATGAAGGATATGGTTCCAGCAAAGAAGATCCTTGGTATCAGGATTGAACAAGACAGAGATACCAAGAAGCTGTGGATATCGCAGGAGAAGTATATTGAGAAAGTACTTCAGAAGTTCAACATGGGAAATGTTAAAGTGGTAGCTTCACACTTTATGTTAAGTGCTGATCAGAGTCCTTCTACAGATGAAGAGAGAAAGTATATATCACGAGTTCCTTACGCTTCAGCTGTTGGTAGCCTGATGTATGCGATGGTGTGTTCGAGATCGGATATTGCTCATGTAGTTGGTGTTGTGAGTCGTTTTTTTATCAAATCCAGGTAAGCTCGTTGGGAAGGAGTGAAGTGGATATTGAGCATCTTCGAGGTACTTCCAAACTCAGACTGTGTTTTGAAAATAAGAAACCATCGTTGGTCGGTTACACAGGTTCAGATTTGGCCGAAAATGTCGACAATCGAAAATCTACTTCAGGTTATTTGATGACTTTTTCAGGGGGAGCTGTATCCTGGCATTCGAGGTTGCAAAAATGTGTTGCACTTTCTACGGCAAAACCAGAGTTCATCGCAACTAAAGAAGCGTGTAAATAGATGTTTTGGATGGAGAGATTCATTCAAGACTTGGGGTTCAAACAAGATTGTTATGTGTTGTTTTGTGACAACGAGAGTGCGATTCATCTCAGCAAGAATTCTACCTATCATGGTAAGAGGAAACAAAAAAGGGGCTACTCAGTATGAACTTAAAAGGACGTATAGTGGGATTTCTCGCAATCGTGCTACTGCACGGATTTATGATTTTTCGATCCTACATTGATACACGTTACACGTGGGTTAGAGATGTCCTTGACGAGAAGAAAATTCATTTCGAGAAGATTCATACAGATGATAATAGTGTTGATATACTTACTAAAGTATTGTCAAGACACAAGCTTGAGGTATGCTGTTCGATCGCGGGAATGACGAGCTCCTCCACTTTGTGGTGAAGGGAGATTTGTCGGGTCGGATCACTCCTTATGGAGAAAGCCCGATGACGAAATCCCATATTTAATTATATGCAAGAATCCAATTTTATTGGGTTGATTATTTTATGACCAAAAATATAAATAGAGATATTTTTGAGATTTAGCTTTGGTTATTGGAGAATCGCGTGAGATCAAAGAGAGAATTTCCTGATTTACACCGCAGCAGCATCACAGCAAAGGGAATCGTTCAGATTAGAAGCAAGCAGGTCTCGGCAGATTCTTGTGCAGAAATTCTAGTTTGCGTAGTCAACTTTGGAGCACTGTTTGGAGACCGAACCAGTGTTGGATCGAGGTGAAATTTGATGAGCATGTTTCTAACTCATCAATCTTCAAATATAAACTAACGGTGCATCGTTTGGAGTTGTGTGCATTGAGATATTACCGTCTGAACTGGGCTGCAGAAAGCTGATCGTTTTTTGTTGATTTGCTTGGCTGATTTGATTTGTTTCTCTGCGATGGCAATTACCTCTAGTGTTATCTAAAGAGGATTTTATGTACCCATTATTTCATTGATAGTGGAGCTTTAAAGTGAGATTCAATCTCGTGGTTTTTTACTCCTCACATCGAGGGGTTTTCCACATAAAAATCGTGTCTTTGCATCTTTACTGGTTTTTGCTATACATCAGATGCTTCCTAATAGGTTAACACATGTGGGAGACGATTTATTCCGCATTATTTTGTGTCCTACCTTTTATCAATATCTAACTGTCACGTCTCTACTCTCTTATATTCAAATGAATATCTTTGCAAAAATCTAGATAACTATTATGATGGCTAACACTTTATAAATACTCAGATGAATTACAGGTCTAGATCAAGTGCATGGATACACACACTATTGAAACGAGAGTAAATTGATTTAATAGCGGTTCACATTGATTAAGAGTTCCGCTCGAAGATCTACATCCATATACAGTAGTTGAACAATCATGGCAAGAGATATGATCCTAGAGCTTTCGCTACAGTTTATTAGATCCGATCTCTAATAGTTGGTATCAAATCAGTCTTCATGCTATGTTGTTCAGTATGGATCAATTTAGCAATCTGCTTTGGATGATTAATGATTAAATTTGTCAATCTGTGAAATAAAACGAGAATATCAATTTGTAGTTCTTTTTTTTTTTTTTTTTTTTTGTGGTAAGACATCCCTCACCAACATCGGGTAAAACTTTGAGCGAAATCAACGGACGTGGGCATCCTGCACTTTGAGGCTATTGGGATTTGAACCCAAGACCTTTAAGAAGAAGATTGAGTTGAACACTGCTAGACCAACTCAAGTTAGTTAATTTGGAGTTATTTTGATACTCACTATCTCACAGATTGATTGAGAGGTTCTGTTCAACATACAAAAGTTGCTTGATTCCTATGTACGAAATTGGGATTAAATCTTGGCTAGGCAACAAATCAGTCATTGTGCTTCAGTGCTCCGACGAAGGATGACCTACGGTTAATCAATTCGATCCAAAGTTGTTGCGATTTTAGGACGCCGTATGTTTATCGGGAGGCAGTGACGAGAATCATGACCTCACACTGATGACGATGGTTTGCCCGCTCCTGTTTGACGAGTTAGCGATGGTTTGATGCCGGGTATGGAACGTGGCCTGCATCGTCGTAATGCCTGGGTTTTAACACCATTTGGTAAGGTGTTCTTTGTGATTAAGATGTCCAACCAAACTAATTTCCATGACTGCACCTACTTTGATGTGTCAATAATAGATAAAGTGTTGGTATTTTGCTATGTTTGGTGTGGGGCTCTATGATAATAATCTAGGTGCTCTTTAAAAAAGAAAAAAAGAAAAAGAGGAGGTTGGACAGTGGGTGTATGGGTTTGTATGTTGCAATTTTTTCAATCCCATAATAAATGAAACAAATTAATCAACATGAAATTTTATGAGTGTATTGAATTTTTTATGAAATTTGATGAAAAAAATATATTTGTTGGTGATAGTGAGATTTACACTTGTGAGAGAAGATAATAAGTGTAATGTAGTTGAGTTTGATTGATTTTATATTTTTGTAGATAAAAACAAATGGAAGGTGTTAGGAGAGTGTAGCAGAAAAGAGGTAGAGAGTATTATCTACCTTTGCTAGTAAAGAATTTGTGAGAAACTGAGTTTGGGATGCCAAAATAATGATCCCAAATCTTGCTATTTATACTAATTTTAGAGATTCTTTACATATCCTTACATAACTCACCTAACACAAATAAGGAAAAACTAAAGATTGTAACTCATACACTTAAAACTAATACTTATTGTGACTCATGATATACTACCAATGATAAGAGTAAGTAAACGGTTGTAACATTGAAAGGTCCAGGAATGTGAAGGGGTCAAGTGTTTATGCTTAAAATCAAGTTTATCTTCCAACATCCCCCCTTAAAACTTGATTCCCTTCCATCTGTCATTTCGAGCAGCGCCTTGAATTTGATGAACTGCTCCGTTTTGGTGGGTTTCGTGAAAATGTATGCTAATTGATCTCCAATCTTGATAAACTCCAACTCAATCTCCTTGCTTTTGATGTGCTCTCTAATAGAATGACAACGAACATCGATGTGCTTGCTCTTCTCATGATAGACGGGATTTTTTGCCAAAGCAATAGTAGACTTGTTGTGGATGCCAATTGGTGTAGGTTCTTTCTGTTTGACTCCAATCTCCTTAATTAACCACCTAAACCATTTGACATGTGAAACACATGATGCTACTGCCACATACCGTGCTTCTCACGTCGATAGTGTAACAATCTCCTGCTTTTTAGATAACCAAGTGAACATCGTGTCATCGAAGTAGAACACAAATCCATTAATGCACTTCCGATCATCCACATATCAAGCCCAATCACTATCAGAATAGCCTTTCAACCAAAACTTCTTAGTTGGAGGATAGCATAACCCATGAGAAACTGTGCCTCTGATATAGTAGAGAATCCTCTTTACGGCCTTGAGATGGATAGTTGTTGGCTCCTCTATATAACGACTTACTAATCCAACACTATACAAGACATCGGGTCTAGTGCATGTCAAGTATCTTAAGCTTCCAACTAAGCTCTTGAACATTGTTGGATCAACAAATGCTCCTCTGTTCTTTGACAGCTTCATATTGCACTCCATGAGCGTATTCACTGGCTTGCTTTCCTCCATTTTGAACTTTTTCAAGACATTTCTAGCATATGTTTCTTGCGAGATAAAGATACCATCCTTGCCATGCTTCACTTTCAAACCGAGAAAGTAAGACATCAAGCCGATGTCAGTCATCTCGAACTCACGAACCATTATTTGCTTGAATTCCTCAAACATGTCCGGATTGCTTATGTGAATATCAGAGCATCCACATACAAAAAAAAAAAAAAAAAAAAAAAGCAAGATACCCTTATCGTTCTTCTTCATATATAGAGCCAGCTCATAAGGACACTGCAAGTATCCTTTCTCCTTGACATAAGCATCGATCCTCGCATTCCACGTCCTTGGCACTTGTTTCAAATCGTAAAGAGCCTTCCTCAACCGAAGAACTTTGTCTTTATGCCCTTTCATCACATACCCGAGCGGTTGCTCGATGTAAACTTCTTCTTCAAGGTAGCTATTCAAGAAAGCTGTCTTGACATCTGTAGAGACCAAAAATATTGATCCATTTATATCAATAGCCCAAAGCTTGATCCAATTTGACCCAACTAAATTAAACCCATCAAAAAACAAAAATGAAAAAAAAGGGAAAGAAATTAGGGGAAATCTACATCTCCCTCATTCGGCTTTCTCTTTTCTGCCATCGTTGCCTCTTGATCACTTCTTCTCCAAGCAAATGCTTGGACGAACTAAAACCCACTCGATCCCGGCCCTCAAATCCCCTTCTTTCCTTGTCCGAGCGTGATTTCGTTTCCTTTCACCGTTCATCCTTCGACTATAAAAGGAGGTCGACCCCGACCTCGTTCGACACATCTCTAAGAGCTTGAGTGGAAATGACTAGCTCGTCTTCCCCCTCTGCTCATCTCGAGAGCAATTCATAAAACAATTGTCGGCGGGGTTCATCTCGAGCTCCTCGTCAACCCTGAGTCTTCATCCGACTTCGGCGATAGCAGCTCGGTTACCCACTTACTGCTCTTTGATCTCGTTGGAGATTGGTAGTACCCTTGTGGGTTCGCCACTCTTCCGGTGAGACCCCGATATTAAAAGATGTCCATTTTTGATGCAATTGTATAGCTGACGATAAGGGCGACTTCAAGAGCAGACCGACAACGAGCTCTTGGTAATTCAGACGGTGACCAGCGGATTCTATCATATCCAGCATTGTGGGAACTTCGCTATGCTCTGGAGCAGCTTTTCGAAGTGAGTCGAACAAGGTTCACAACTTGGTAACCTTTCATTCACTTTTTTACTATTCGCAGATTCATTTTCCAGGTAATAGCATGTGTGTGGCTTGATGTAGTCCGTGTGCTCTCATGTTTGGTGATGTTGGCTACTTAATGTGGTTGCGTTTGTTCCATATGCTAGTCAAATTAGTAACCTGTCATGCTAGCTAGGATTCATATAAATCATAAATACATCATGTTCAGCCAAGTTGGTTCAATCTAGTTCGATAATTTTGTTTGTTCGTTAATTTGCTGCTTGATGCACCCATTACATGTTTAGCTAGATTTGACCTTAAAATTAGTTTAGGGCTTGCTAAATAAATCAGAAACATTTAATCGATTAGTAAATACTTTTGGCTTGCCTTAGAGTCCTTAAGTTGAGATCTTAGCTACACTTAGGTAGACTAAAAAAAAAAAAAATGATAGAAAATCACCTAGATCAAGTCTTAAGAAAATAAACCACCAACTTCTAAAATTGGCAAAATCCTTAAGGAAATAATTGATTTTGACCTAAATTCACACTTAGGTGAATAAATTGATAGAAACCGACCAAATTAACAATTATGTGAATAAAATTCAGAAAAATCCATAAAATAGATGGATTAAAACTTAGGTTGACTTTTAAAGCTCGACTTAGTCCGATTAGGAGTCAAATAGTCTTAAAATTGATACAAACGGAGACTTTCTAATATCAAAACTATACATGGTCTGATCCCTTGGTATGTAGGATGCCTTTTTACAAGGTTCGATCATAATCTGAACTACGCTTCGCCTGATCTTGAACTTCGTAAGTACGTAGGCGGTAGCTAAGCGGTTCAGTCAAAATCCCTGTATTCTTTCTACTTTCTCCCTAACTTATCATGCAGAACATAACTAGACGGCACAAAAATGGAAGGTAAGGCTACCTAATAGAGAATACCTTCGAAAGCAGAGACTGCATCCAATGCGGGGGTGACGGGTGCTAGCAGTGGACGCGATCTTTCCGTCACGTAACCAAGCTACCGGGTCCAAAACTTTGCTCAAAGACCAAGCCTATCCAACCCTTCTTAGTTGGGGATCGACTAGGTGACGATTCCAAAAGCCGTACCATCCGACGGTGCGCAACCCCTGTGACTTAAGCTCAGATCTCGGAAGCCGACCTCCACAACATCCATCTGATGAATCTTCTATGAATTCTGTGTGGCGATAGAAATAACCATCCGAATTGTCTCCATCTAAACAACTGATGCAAATAGTTCATCATAGTCAATACCAGACTTTTACTTGTAGCCTTTAGCCACGAGCCTTGCCTTGTATTTCTCAACCTTGCCGCTTGCATTCTTCTTGACTTTGTATACCCATTTCACACTAATCGCTTGATGACCTTTTAGGAGATTAGCCAACTCCCAAGTCTGATTCTTCTTAATGGATCTGATCTCCTCGTCCATGGCTTTCTTCCATTTCTCATCTTTCACGGCTTCTTTAAATGTTACTTCATAACATCCCGTAAACAGATATACCAACTGAGCGTTTTCTAGACTTATAAATCTTGGGTTTATTGGCTTTGAGGATGAATCTGAGGATCATGATGGTGGTGAGGATAAAGGTGTTGGTGACGGTGATGGTGTTGATGGAGGCGAAGCTGGTGGGGTTATAACAGGCTATTTTCTGGCTCTCCTATGAACATTTCATCTTTATTCGAGGTAGCTTTAGGACTCCAATCCCAGGAGCTCTCTTCATCGAACTCGACATCCCTCGTGACATGCAACTTGCGAACAATCGGATCATACAACTTGTAAGCCTTTGATTTAGAATGATACCCCTCAAAGATCAACTTTGTACTCTTGTCTTCGAGTTTTGATCTCCTATGATCTAGAACATGAGCATATGCAATGCTCCCTAAGACTCTCAAATGAGAGAGATTAGGCTTTCCTCCGATCTATGCTTCCTAAGTTGTCATGTCTTCCAAGCCTTTCATCGGACATCGATTGAACAAATAGACAGCATAATCTACTACTTCTGCCCAGAACTCCTTTGAAAGATTCTTGCTCTTCAACATACTTCGCACCATATCAAGAATGGTATGATTTTTCCTCTCTGCTATGCCGTTCTGTTGAGGAGAATATGTTGTCGTTAAGAAATGACGAATACCATGATGCTCACAGAAACTATCAAAAGTCTTGGAAGTAAACTCTCCTCCTTGATCGGATCAGATAGCTTTGATATAGTAGCCGGTTTGCTTCTCAATATAAGTCTTGAAAGTCTGAAACTTCTCAAAAAATTTTGATTTCTCCTTCATGAAATATGTCCATGTCTTCCCGATAAAATCATTGATTAAAGTGAGAAAATAATGACGATTGTCGAAAGAAGCTAGAGTGATTGGTCCACACACAGTGATGTGTATGAGCTCCAATAACCTTGTAGCTCGATATGATGACTCTTTAGGGAAACTGCTCCTTGACTGCTTGCCATGAACATGACCTTCACATAACTTTGCTGGATGATCAATAGATGATAGATCGATCTCAAGATTTGTTGAGGATAACAAATTGATGCCGCAACCATGATGTACTCTTCAAGCATCGTGTCACTCCATATTGGATGTTGAGCTTAAACATCCTATTGCTTGAGATATCCACCTTTGATATCAACTGGTTTCTTCGATCTCTCAACAAGAGAGTTTGATCATATATGAGTACATTGTGCCTCTTATCTAGCAACTGACCAATACTGAGAATATTGCTCTTCATGATAGGCACATAATAGAAACCAGAAATAAAGTGATGGTCTCAATTCTGCAAGAGGATTGGTATTTTACCTTTCCATTTACTGTGGCCTTCGAATGATCTCTAAATTAGACATGTCCAACCTTGGACTCATCAAGCTTTGTAAACAGCTTCTTTCTCCCACACATGTGGTTACTTGCACCAGAATCCAAGTACCACACATTGCTTTTGCTATCTCCTTCATCTATAGATGCTAACAACAATGTAGCATCATTCTCCTCTAGGTTGACCTTTTCTTCCACTTGATTCTTCTCATTGTTTCAGTAATCAGAAGGATAATGACTTTTCTTCTTGCAAACATAGCATTGAAGTGAGGATTTATCATACCTCTGGCCTCTAGCCATGCCGCCTTGACCACGTCCTCCACGAGAAGGCTGGTAACTTCTTCCTTGTTCTTGTATGGTATCTCCACAATTAAAACCTCGACCATGTCCGCGGCCTCTTCCACACCCAAGACCGCGACCGTATTGAGTATAGCCTCCTCTAAGATGCTCTTTGTCGTCCTTGAGACTTAGTCTGGACTGCAGCGCTTCTTCGACTGGCTACCTATTATTTCTTGTGAGTCTATGATCATGAGCTTGTAGGGATCCCATAAGCTCATCCACGGTCATCGTGTCAATATCCTTGGACTCCTCTATGGCAAAAGGGATATAGTCAAACTTCCGATCCAACGAGCGTAGGGTCTTTTCCACTAGTCGCTTGTCATTGAGCGTTTCTCCATTTCTTCGTAGATTATTCATAACCACCATGATCCTTGTAAAGTAAACGGCAATAGTCTCCGCATCTTTCATATTCAAGATTCAAATTCACCCCTTAGAGTTTAAAGACGATCCTTTTTCACCTTCTCTGCCCTCTATATGCACTCTCCAAAATATCCCATGCTTCTTTTGCGATAGTGGCACGAGCGATCTTCTCAAACCCTCCATCATCAGCTCCTTGTTGCATGAGATACAACTCAATTTGATCCTTTTTCTTCGCTACTTTGAGCGCTTGTTCTTGATTCGCCGTAAGCGTTGCTCCTTCGACGGGGGTTATATAGCCTTTACTAACAACTTCCCATGCATCTTGAGAAATAAACAGAGTTCTTGATGTGTGTTAAAACAAACACTATTTTACGTTCTTAAACTTACTTTTGTTTGGTTTTTATGATCTATTTATTCTATTTAGTTTGGTTTTACTTTTAAAGCTTAGTACTGTCGAAACTTCTGTTTTTTTTATCACAAAACTTACTTTCATCGCAGAGTGCTGATAATGATCATGATGATTGGAAGATGTTTTGAAGCTCTGGAATGCAATGTATAATAGTTTGGAAGTAAAGTGATTATTGGTGTAAAGTTGATTATCATAGATGTATTTTGGTGAAGCACGGCCAAGGAGGTGAAGTCTGCATTCAAACACGACCGTGTTCTAGGTTTGTTTCCTAATAAAGCACAGCTTGGCTTTGGCCGTGTGAGGGTGAGACGACGGTGTCAGCCTTAAAAAGAAAAACTACAATCTCTTGAAGCACGGATCAATTCAGGTTGTGCCATCCAAGCACGACCCTGTCATGCTGTTCAAACTGATTATTTTGAATCAGAGATTTATGAAGGATTGTATGTTATTCTTCTTCCCTGCAAATACTACGTCTTCCACATCAGAAAACACACAACAAAAAAGCGAGGATTGCTTTCATATGGCAAGGGAAATGACGCACGTTCAAACCCTAGAAGCAAATCTGAGACGGAGGCGAATCGTTCCGCATCTATCCACAATATCGGGATTGAGTCACGATCATTGGAATCTTCATCAAAACTCTATTCTTATTTGGGTTTTGGGTTTATTCTCAATGTTTATAGACTTTTTATCTAGTTTCGCAATGGATCTTGGTTTGTCTCTTCTTATTGTTTTGTTTTCTATCATGATCGTAACGTAGATCTTTTGTGTGACAATGTATTGAGGATAATTCTCTGGGATTTCTGAGATTGAGCATGTTCTTCATATTTTCTTATGATCTGGATTGAGTTGATCATGAATGAATTGATCTTATTCATAGTATTGATATGATATGATATAGTTTAGGCTATTCTATACATTAAAATATCAATATTGTAATTATCATTCTCTTTTGATAATATATGGTAGCAAACTATATGTTATATTATTCTCTTTTGTATAAAACAAAGTATTCATGTCATGATTCATAACAATGAATTATTCCCTTCTATTCAATGTTATGGTATGTTGAGTTATGATATAATACAACATTAATTGGTCTAGGTATATTCTCATCTTGGTTGGGTTAATTATTATTAGTTGATAGTTTATTCTCATTTGGCTATCATATTTTAGATATAACATTAGCTAGGTCTCACTTACCTACAATATACGTAAAAAAGGATCTAGGAAGAGAATATCAATATCAATGTAGAAATCCAAGGAATGAATCGAAATACATTGTCATACACCTTATTCCAAATTAATTAACTCAATCGAATCTTTTTATATTATCTTTGCCATTTTAGTTATCATTATTTTATATTGAATTACGAACCCCTTATCTCTATCACTCTAAGTTACATCTTAAGTAATTAACACAAAATCAGTTGAATATATCCGTTTCTTTGTAGGATCGACTCGACTTGCCATTACTACATATTTTTAAGTAATTCTGTTATGTGCGGTGTGGTCAGAATTTAACTTTGCACGCTTTGCGACTGACGCGTCAGTTTGGATGGACCATTTTTCATAGTTATCTTTGATGAGCTTAGGACTAACGAATGAGAAAGCGTTGTTAGACATTGGCTCTGATACCAACTTGATGGATTATCTGCTATCGGAAGGTGTTAGGAGAGTGTGGAGGAAGAGAGGTAGAGAGAATAATCTACCTTTGCTGGTAGAGAGATTGTGAGTAAATGTGTTTGGGGTGCCAAAACAATGGCCCCAAGTCTTGCTATTTTATTTATACTAGTTTTAGAAACTCTTTATATACCCTCATAATAACTCACCTAACATAAATAAGAAAAAACTAAAGATTGTTACTCCCACACTTAAAGCTAATACTTATTATGACTCTTGATATACTAGCAATAATGAGAGTAAGTGAAATGTTGTAACATCGCTAAGACATTGAAAGGTCCAGGAATGTAAAGGGGTCAAGTGTTTATACTTGAAATCAAGTTTATCTTCTAACAAAAACTTTCCAAATAAGATAGTGTTGCAATTATTATGAGACGTTCAAAAAAGACAATCGTTGCATTTATTATGGGATAAAGAGAGTATTAAATTAGTAATCATCCTTATGATATGATTTTATACTTATATGGGTTAAGTGTTGTATGAAATTAACTCACAACAGAACTTTTTGGTTTAAACTCACATAATGTGTAGCGATTTGAAATCTTGTTGTTTTTGTCTAAAGCATTAACTAATTAGCCATAAAGTTTGGGCTATGGTAATTGAACGATGAGGAAACATTATAATGTCCTGTGATTTATATTTGTTTTAATTAATTAGAGATTAGTCACAACATCTCTCGTTGATTAAAATCAATATATTAAGTATCTGAAAATCTCATTTTGTTAAAGACATATATTGTGATTAATTATGTTAATATAGCGAATTTTACCCCATAGTGACTTTGTTGTATTGATATAATTGATTAGGATGATATAATAGATTACTTTCTTAATTCGTCCACAGATATTAAGAAAGGAATAGAACCTGTTAGTTTCATCATTCAGTATCATGAAACTATTTCAATTAGAAGTTTAGCCCACAGGCAATTTCTATGTTAGGTGATTCATATGTTTGCATGATTTCTATTGGATAAATCATGATTTAAGTTAAGTTTTCCTCAAGTTAGTAAGTATGTGTGCGCTTGTTATGCAGATTCACAACCTATGACTTTCTCTGATTTTAAAATGGATGTTCCCAAACTTAAAGGTGATATTATAAACTTTGGAAGGTTCTGATCCTTCTACAATTGGGGTGCATTGATATGGATTATGCTATTAGGAAAGACGAACCACCTGCGGTTATAGATGCTAGCACTCTAGCTGAAGTGGCTCTTTATGAACAGTGGGAGCGGTCCAACCGTCTTTGTGTTATGTTAATAAAGACCAAATTATCTGCTAGCATTCGTGGTTCTGTCGAGCAGCATACTAAGGTGAAAGACTTGCTCAAGGGGATTGATTCACAATTTGAGTCTTCAGAAAAAAGCTAATGCCATGACCTTGATTATGAAGTTTATGTCCTAAACCTCACTAGTGTCAAAGGTGTACGCGAGCACATTATGAAGATGAGGGATATTGTGGCTCAGTCGAAGAACCTTGAAGTTGAGATTCCTAACAATTTTCTTGTGTACTACATTCTGAATACTCTTCCTCAAACATATGCACCTTTTAAGATCTCTTACAACACACATGAGAGTAATTGATCAATTAATGAACTCATGATCATGTGTGTTCAAGAAGAGCAAAGGTTGCCTATGGAGTTTGGGGAAAGTGTTCATTTGACAACATAAGGAAAGGCTAAGGAACAAGACAAGAAGAAAGGGAAAAGTAAACTACCTGCCCAAGCTGACATTAAGAACCAATCCAAGTGCTTCTTTTGCAGAAAAGAAGGGCATGTGAAGAAGAATTGTGTCAAGTATAAGGTCTGGCTAAAAAAGAAAGGGCTTTTAAAGCCATAAAAACCAGTGGGAAGTGAGCAAAACATCTTTTCAGGAAACAAGATGCTTTTGTAAGTTGAAGCTATTCAGACCTACAGATTAGTCCTAAGTAGTGGTTTTGTTTTATATTTAGAAAAGACCTTTGATGTTTCGAGTTTCTCTAGGAACTTGATTTCAGTTTCAAGACTTGTACCATTGGGATATTCCTTTAATTTCTCAGATTTGACGTTCAATTTATCGTTTAAATATGAAGTTATTAGAAGTGGTACTTTGTCTAATGGTCTTTGCTGTTTATATGTACAAGACAATAACGTTTATGATGCGATGCATGTTTATGATAATGCTGGTTTAAAATGAAATGTTGTGAATAGAGACTCCTCTATGCTGTGTCATCGGAGATTAGGACATATCTCCATTGATCAAATTAAAAGATTAGTAAATGATGGAATACTTAGTACTATGGATTCTACTAATTATGATACTTGTGTGGATTGCATAAAGGGAAAGCAAACAAGCAAGTCTAAGAAAGATGCCAAGAGGAGTACAGACATATTAGGAATCATACATACCAATATTTGTATTATTGATATGGACTCGCATAGTCAAAAGTATTTCATCTCATTTATCGATGATCACTTATGTTACATGTGCCTATACTTGCTTCATAATAAACATGAGGCATTGGATGCCTTTAAGGTATTTAAAAGTGAAGTAGAGAAATAATACGGAAAGCAAATTAAGATCATGAGATCAGATCGAGGTGGAGAGTTACAATACCTCCAAAATTTTGGTTATTTAAATATATGTAAAGTACGTACGAAATGAACACACGAAGAAATATAACGAATGAATAACGTTATAACATTAAAAATGTTGCGCGTTAGGGTTAACGATTTCAATCCTAGATATTTTGTATTATTAATTGGGATAGATTATTGGTATTTTTGGGATACTTAAATCAACACGGATTAATTATCGGGAGATCAATATTATGAAATTCGGATAAGTAACAATCTGACAAAAATTTAGAGAGGGGTCAATTTACCCCTCTGACAAAGCGTATGCCAATTTTCTTTTACTCGTGTCCTTTTTTTTCCCCCTCACGCCTTCCCTCCATAAATTTCCCTGACCCCCTTTCCGTATTTATTCACAACATCACACACTTTCATCATCATCTTCACAACATCTCTTTTCCCTCCCCTTTCATATTCTTTCCATTGTAGAAACACAAATCATTCAAGACACCAACACCATCAACACCCATCCCCAAACACACGAAGCACGCCACCACCGCGCAGCTCCCCTTCCTCTCCTCTTCCTCCTTCTTCGTTCTCCATCGCAGGAACCAAACACCGGGGACGCCGACAAGTACTCGCCACCACCATAATCATCGCACCACCAGCAACGTCGCCATCCTGTTCACCCAAATACCATTAGGCATCCTCACATGCCGCCATCAAAGTGTTCATTGTCGCCGTAGAAGGTTCCTATGGCGCCCAAAGGAGAGTAAGCCGTCACCAATACTCCAATTTCCTTGCAGAACTCGATCAGCTTCACTCTCTTTATACCAGCAAATAAGGCATAACACACACCATAAAACAACACTCCACAGCACTCAATATTTAGCACACAGCATTTACAGTCACTATTTTACGTCAACAATATTTAGTGACTACGTCCAAAGATTACAATGCATATTAATATACTCACGGTATAATAATACACATCGTCACACATAATAAATCCAAACGTTAAATTTTATCACTGTTCTTTACATGCACATGCTCAGCCTCGACCTTAAGTGACAACGAGCAGTGTGCCCAAGTCCTATAATATATAGGATTCACATATAAATGCATTCCCTTGTGAATGTTTATTCACGTTACGGAGTTGAGCATATTTGTTTGTACGTTGTGAAAAGCCGTCATTTTGATATTATTAGATGATGCTGAGCTTTGGACGAGGCTTTGATTCTTATTTTGATTCCATGATGATGATTTTATATATTTATCATCATTAAAAGTGTTTGTGAACATTTGGAATTGTTTTAGGGGTCAAAACGGTTCATTCCCGGATTCTGTCCAACATGATCCTTCGACACATTTAAATATATAACTTCTCGTATACAACTCAAAAAATATTTCATAAAATTTTACATAAACTAGACTCTATAATCTTTCCATAGAATTAGAGTTTCTATCATAAAACCATACTAATAATAGGATTTTATTCATTCAAGTTTATATTTTCTGCTAGATCAAACAGTTTGACCTTACTTCTCTAATCAGCTTATAACTCTTTGCATACAAGTCTAAATCAAGATTTGTAAACTGTTCTGAAAACTAGACTTCAAGACCTTTCCACAAATATGAGGCTCATTTTTTAACTTTTATTTTGTAATTCTAAATCAAGCCACAAAGTCATCCCTATAATCAGTTTTTTATAGATTGATATACCCACACATTTTGATTCATATCTTGAGATTTATAACTCCAAATCATGATCTATAAACTTCATCAGAAACTAAACATATGAGTCTTCATTATATATTAAAATGCAAATTTATATCAAACCTACGGATTTTTAACAAAATTTCTAGTCATGCATATTATGCTGTCTAGAATCTCACAAACTAATTTTTCTTCATTCATTGTTTCTTCATGTTTTTTGTTCATACAAGTTATAATGATCCCATGTCTATGTCAAGACAAGATCAAACAAGTGATTCTCATCTTCACTTACCATGATCATCAATGGCAACGGTGAGCTCAAACGAATGACGGTTTGAACCGTGAGAGGTGTTTGATGATGAGGTCGAGATTTAGCCATCTTGTTCCTCTTCGTAAATCCATGAGAAAATGAAGAGGAGATGGAGAAGTGATTGGAAGAAAATGAAGAGAGGTTGTGAGGTTAGTGGCTGGTGAAGTAGGAGAGGTAATGGAGGAAGTAGGAAAAGTGAGTAAGTGGGAGAAATTTTAAAAGAAGTATGGGATCATAGATCCTACTCTTTTGTATGACAGGACTTAATTTCATCCGTATTTAGCATATTTTTATCATGATATCGACAAACGAATTTTATAACCCCATTAAATAAATTAAGACCTCCAATAGTATACTATTTTTTCTATTTAATGAGAATAATTTATCACGAAATTTTTGGGATATTACAAAAATATTTTGTTAACGAGCACTGTTTTAATGTTAATCATGATCCCAGAGTTCCATGAGTGTATTTTGTGCATGTACCTATGCTTGGTGTGGTAATACAATGAAATATATTTAATCACGGGGTTTATGTATAAAGGGGTTCTAAATATACCATTAGGGGATCGGGTTATAATAAAAAGCCTTGACATTGAGATCGAGATCCGAGATGAATGTTTTTCATGTTTGATGTTTGTTGTGGGGTTTTGGGGTTGAAATGGGTTAGAATACGTACTATTATAACATATGTATCATCTCGAGAAATAAATAAAACTGATCCTTAAATACTTAAATAAAAAGGGCACGGGAACGTTGAGCTTGGTTCCATTACCTTTATTATATGAACTAAAGAAAAGTGAAATAAACAATATACGTGTCCTTGAGTTGTGAAGGTCGAGCATTGCGCGTCCCTTCTTAGGTCTAGTGTGACCAATGTCGTATTCTTTGAAATTGTTGTGACGAAGGTTGAGCTTGACGTCCATTCTTGGATCCATTGGGGTCATTCGTTGTTTTCTTGGATAGCCTTGGTGGCTTTGGTTTGAGTCAGTGGACTCATGGTAATAAAAAGAAAATGACATAAAAAATATCAAGACGTATAAATGAAAGTATTGTTTAATATGGCATCCATATTTTCTTCATAATTTTAAAACGTTTTACTAGGACTCACCGATTCGTCATAGTCGGGGGAGTGGCCTACATATGAAATGCATATACTCTAGGTTGTTGAGCTTTATGCTCGCGGGTTATGTATTTCAATTTCTGTAGGTTGATTATGCACTGCCACAGAGTGAGAGTTGAATGTATATACATGACTCACCTACTTTTGGGGAAATCCTAGCAGGTCTCCTTCTTTTGATTATGTAATATGGATTTGTAATTGTTTGGATAACTTAGTAAGATATTGATTTCGAAATCTAATAATGGCATTGTACATTATGCAACGTAAATATTCAGTAGTTCTTTGCCTTATATACCTCTAAACCCGTTTGAGTTACTTGGCCTTTTAAGTCCGTGACGCCATAACGTCCATGTGTCATCTGACGTGAAAGTCGGGGCGTTACAAGAGTACTATGGTAGATACACTGAAGATGGACAAGCACCTGGTCCATTTGCAAAAATTCTTCCAAAGCATGGGATCGTTGCCCAATACACCATGGCGCGGTCTCCACACAAAAATGGTGTAGAAGAGAGAAGAAACAACACCCTATTGGATATGGTACATAGTATGCTTAGTGGTTCTAAACTTTCTAAGTTCTTGTGGACTGAAGCACTTAAGACGGCTGTCTATATGTTAAATCAAGCTCTAACCAAGGCTGTTACAAAATGCCATTTGAGTTATTTAAAGGTTGAAAACCGAGTTTGTGATATGTACGTATTTGACGATGCCCGTCTGAATGAGAATTTATAATCCACAGGAAAAGAAGTTGGATCCGAGGACTATAAGTGGGTATTTTATTGGATATATCGAAAAGTCCAAGGGTTATACAACTAGGATTATGGAATCAAGAAACACAAAGTTTCTTGAAAATGACTTGATAAGTAGAAGTGATCAATCTCGGGGCATAAATCTTGAGAGAGATCTTACAGATGCTCAACCATCTACTTCAAGTTATAGATTAATTATTGTGCACAACACCCCTCCAGTTCTACCGGCTGTTGAACAACCAATCAATAAGGTTACACAAGGTGTTGAAAATTGACATGGTCGATCTACCTGCTCAACAATTGCCTGAAGAAGTTGAGCAGGCAAGATATTGCCCAAGATGTTGAGCAGCAAGTTGCTCAAGATGTTTCTCAAGAACATGTTGATGCAACATTAAGAAGATATACAAGGATAAAGAATCAGCAATTCCTAAAGAGAATGTTGTGTATCTACAGGAGTGTGACTATGATGTAACAGTTGAGAATGATCCTAACTCGTTTTCTGAAGTTATGAGTTGCAATGAATTCACATTGTGATACAATGCCATGAAGGAAGAGATGAATTCTATGGCATCAAATAAAGTCTGGGATTTGGTAGAGTTGTCTTATGGTGCTAAAGCCATTGGTTGTAAATGGGTCTTTAAAACCAAGAAATACTAATTGGGCAACATTGAGAGGTATAAACTCAGACTTGTTGGCAAAGGATTCACTCAAAAGGAGGGAAGTGATTACAATAAGATATTTGCTCCTATATCTAAGAAATATTCCCTTCGTAATATTTTGGCATTAGTTACCCATTTCGATATGGAGTTATATCAAATGGATGTGAAAACAGTGTTCCTCGATGAAGATCAAGAGGATGAGGTTTAGATGAAACAACATGAAGGATTCCCCTTTAGTGAAGATGAGCATTTAGTATGCAAGCTCAAGAAATCTATATATGGATTGAAACATGAATCTTTCCAATGGTATTTGAAATTTCATGATGTCTCTTCATTCGCCTTTGTTGAGAACATCAATGATGCATGCATATACCAAAAGGTCAGTGGGAGTAAGATTTGTTTCCTTGTATTATATGTAGATGGCATTTTACTTGCATCTAATGATAAGAGACTGCTACATGAAGTGAAATAGTTTCTCTCTAAGAATTTTGACATGAAAGATATGGGCGATGCCTCTTATGTTATAGGTATTAAAATTCATAAAGATAGACCTCGCGGTATAGGACTATCTCAAGAAACCTATATCAATAAAGTCTTAGTGAGATATGTGATGAAAGACTGTTCAACAAGTATAGCACCTATTGTAAAGGGTGATAGGTTTAGTTTGAACCAATGCCCCAAGAATGAGTTCGAAAGGGACAAATGAACAACATTCCATATGCTTCTGTTATCCAAAGCTTAATGTATGTTCAGGTTTGAACTCGACCTGACATTGCCTTTGCGGTGGGAATATTAGGACGAAGAGTAATCTAGGTGTGGACCATTAGAGAGTTGCAAAGAAGGTGATGAGGTACCTTCATGACACTAAGGATTACATGCTTACATATAGACGAACTGATAGATTCGAAGTCATTCGCTAATCGAATTTGTATTTTTCTGGTTCTGTTGATTCTCGTAAGTCAACATCTGGATATATTTTCATGCTTACTGGTGGAGCCATTTTTTGGAAGAGTGCAAAGAGAACTTTGGTTACTACTTTCACTATGGAGGCTGAGTTCATTGTTTTTTTTTTTAGGCATCCTCACATGGTGTCTGGTTGAAGAGCTTCATATCTAGCCTTAATCTTGTGGATTTTGTTGCGAGACCAATAATGGCCTTTTGTGACAATTCAACGACGGTCTTCTTTGCTAAGAATAGCTAGTTGAGCGAAACCAAAGCTATCGACGTAAAATACTTAGCATTGAAAGGCCGTGTGAAAGATAAGGCAGAGGTCATTGAGTATATCCCTACTGATTTGATGTTAGCTGATTCTTCAACTAAAGTGTTATAAGGATCATGTATATAGAATGGGACTTGGTCCTATTATGTGATTGTCATCGTAATGGCAATGTTGATGAAACTCTTGTTCTGTTTTGATGTTATTCTCATTCAGTAATCCGCATTCTTTGGTTTGGGGGAGAATAACAATACCTGTTGGACCTGGAATAAACATGGGTTTATTCATTAAATAATGATATCACAGATGGATGAATATTAAAGAAATATGGTGCATTGTGATACATGAAAGATATTACTCGTTTTTAGAGGCCATAGCGCAATGATTATGCATTTTATTTCTTTCTTAAGTGAGTGATGCCATATTATGGGTTTAACGCTTATGTGACAAAAACATTGGATGAAGTGGAAGAATGTTAATCCTATAATTAATATTTATATGGGGCAGGGTATTTTGACGCTAGCGTAACCCAAAAACTAATTACGTCATTTATCAGGGGTCCATCATGAAAAGATCCAATTGTCGTGATTTATTTAATATTTGCTAAACAATATCTTTGAATTCTTTCCCTATAAATTCTTATTGTGTGGTATTTTTATAAAAAAAATTGTACAAGATATTGAGAAAAGGAAAATAATATAAAACCACCATAAAAATAAAGAAACCTAAAACCTAAACCCTTAAAACCATTAAACCCTTAAAACCCTAAATCCTAGGAACCTTAACCTCATAAACCATAAATCCCAAAAACCCTAACTCCTAGGAACCCTAAAAACCCTAAATCCAAGGAACCCTAAAAACCCTACCCTTAAACCATAAAACCCTAAACCCTTAAACAAAATATTGAAAAAAAAAAGGAAACAATCTGATTTTCTAATAAAAACATAGGAAGTAAAAAAAAAAAAAACTAACATGGAAACAAATCCAAATTTTTTTTTAGCAAATAATGAATAAATCTCAACCATAAGATCTTCCATTAATGAATGACTAATAAATAATGTAACTATTCTTTGGGTTATGCTTAAACTATCCTAACTCTATTAAAATTATTAATGTTAATATGAACTTGGATCACTAAATTAATAAAAGAAATTACTTTTAAAAAAAATTAATTTAGTGATCCATGTTTTATATCTTTTTGGATAAGATTAAGTAACTATCATATCTCCACTCTCATATATTCTAGTGAATATCTTTCTAAAATCTAGATAACTTTTATGATGGTTAGCAATTTATAAATACTCAGATGAGTTACAGGTGTAGATTAAGTGCTCTCCTACGGATAAACACACCATCTAAATGAGAGTAAATTGGTTTAGTATCAGTTCCTACTGATTGAGAGTTCCACTTTAAGATCTACATCCGGATTTAATACTTGAACAATTATGACATGATATATGATCCTAACGCTTCTACTATAGTTTATTAGATCTGATCCCTAACAGGTGGTATTCTAAGAGGTAGAAAGAAAGTAGGAGGAAGTGAAGATTATGTGTGTTTTTGTGGATGGATGTGCGTGTACCAAACCCTCACATTTGGTCTCTATTTGTAGTGCTCAAGGGACCTTAGCATTCCTTGCAACGTCCCACATCATAAAAAGAAATGTCATGATTAGGACATGTGAAACACCATTAGTCACCTCACTATAAAGCCAAACATCATGATTAGGGTATATGGAACACCAAAAGAACTTGTAACACCATCATCATGAACACCTTAAGCATTTTGGAAGTCATTGGCTATTTAACTATTAAAATATCACACATGTTAGAGTTTGTGAAGTCCTTTATGATTGGTTTTCCAAATACTTTAATTTCCCTAACTCTTAACCATAACTTCTAACATTCCCCCACTGTTTGCAAAATCCAAACTCCTCTTTAGTATATGTGCATTAGAAATATGTCACGAAGGTTGAATCTTCCCTTAGTGCAAATAGCTCAAAGTTTTATCGAGGTCTAGGTATCATGGAGATTGAACCTTTACCTCTATAAGACACAACTGGAGTTACCACACACATAAATACTCTCAACTCAAAGAGTAACCAAATTCACATATCGCTATTATGGCCACGTGCTTTATCCTATTTCCTGAATCTTCAAGAGTGTGAACCACTACCACCCTATAAGCCACAGCATCATCTCTTTGTTCATACAGGTGAAGTTTCTCAAGCTTCACCATTGCTTAAAGCCTTTACAACTATTAAGAGTTAAAACTCATCCTTCACCAATGTAATGGATGATACTATCTATCAACACTTAGGCCACGCTTGGTACCAAGGATAGGATAAGGCAGAGTTAGCAATGAGGGAATTAATAATCCCTTCATTCCTAATCCCAGGATTATTTATTTCACCCAAACATTGCTTGGTACACATGGGATTGTGTTATCCAATCCTGACATTAATCCTTGAGACTGATTGGTACAATTCGTTTGGGTTGGGATTATTTTATTTTTTTTCCTAATATGACCTTGGCTTCTTTATCATATTTGATGGCTCTTTCTCATATAATATTTAACATTATAAAATAATAAAATCTATATTTGACAAATTTCTCGCATAATTAAAAATAGCATATTTGTGACTCTGACCTCCATATTGTTTATGTTTTTGATGGAAAAAAAGTAGAACAAGTAAAAAAAATATTACATAATAATCAAAAGAAAATAGCCAAAACATCTCAAAACCCAAAAGCGCATCTCAAAACCTGTGGTACATCCAGCAACCTATGGTACATAGTAAAAAAAACCATGGCAAAGAATATTAGGAGTTGTTTGGTTTGATTTTGAGTTTTTAATTTTGGGATTTGTATTTCAGTTTGAGTTTTCCATTTTTAACTTTGTCCTGCATGAAAATAAGAATTGTATTTGGTTTAAATTATTTTCAAAGATATGTTTTATGAGATTTTGGAGGAAAAAGTAATTGTTTGCTAATGAATTTATCTCTTTTTGTTTAAAAATACGAAAAACGCCCTTTTGACGTCTTGAGAAATTTCAAAATATTGCATTGTGATGTTTTTAAAAATTAAAAATGGATATTTTGGGTGAACACGTTTTCAACCTTTTAAAATTCTTAAAAAAACTAAAAATGTGTTAAATACTAAAAACAGGTAAAGCGAATAACCCCTTATTTTCCGCAACCTACTCGAGGGATTGTTTTCCGCAACCTAAACTATTGTGCTACATCTAGCATAATGGTACAGAGTAGAAAAACTATGGTACCAAGCATGACTGTGACGAAATAGTCCATGAAACAATCACGAAACAAACAAAAACAGACACCTAGTTTCCTCAAACAAAAAAAAAAAAAAAGATACAAAATCTAGCATCAAAGAAAATGTTACAAAACAGTCTCGAAACAATCCTGAAACGGACTATTCTGCTACATCCATGAAACATTCATGAAAAAAATGTTGCGCTATTATCGTAGTAACCAAAAGAAAATGTACATAAACCAAAAAATATTCTGAATACCATATGCTAAAACTCAAACACAATCATCTAAAAATTCTCAATGGTACGAAGAGTACTATCAAGCAACATGTCAACCCATATTGCTTGTTGTTCTTCTAAAAGGCTAAAGAAGATATCAACCAATTTCGAATCCGTGCCAATTTGAGTCGTTGCACGTAAAGCATCTCGCACCGGTAAATTAAGGAGAGAAATTGCTGAATGCACCTTCATCCTTGCATTAGTCTTGTCAACTTCATGGCCAATTCTATTTGCAACCAAGGATAGACTCTTTTGTGTTTCCTCGCATAACATGGTCAATCCCTCTTTGATGGTAGAACGCATAATGCTAGCCATCTCATCTGTTGCTCTCTTCCTTTTTCTTCCTTCTGGCGTTGGGCTTTTCTTCTTCCCTCTTGGATCTTGAGTTTATGATTCATCAACTCCATCGATACCATTAAAATTAAGAAAATCATCACCTATGACATAAACATTTTCTCGATTCATCTCATAAACCGCCTCAGCCGCAGTTTCAGCAAGTACACCAGTAGCACGATCATTTCCCCAAATTTCTTTCCAATCCTCAAAAAAATGAAAGGATTTGTTCCTCATGTTCTTCACTTCTGGTTTTCTCTGTAAAATAACAAAACATACATTGAAATTCAAATCATGGTGAAAATACAAGACACTCATGGATCACTAACAGATTGATCACTATATAAACAAAGCATCGTGTAAATAAGATATATCATTGCACAGCTTGCTACTATAGTACTATGTATAAAATTTCAAATGGAAATGACATCAAAATTAAAAGTGCATCTAACTTAGTTTTCAAACAGAATCACGATAAATAAATTTCAATATTGTTTAGACAAGTAGATCATATTACCTTTGCATAATCCTCCCATATGTCGTCCCCATCAACAGTGACAATGTGATCTTTTTCGTTCCAACCAAAACCAGAGATAGTCATCATGATACATATAATCTGATAAGTTTTCTTCCAAACTTTGAGCTTCGACTCAATATGTGGATTTCCCTTTATATCAGTCCTAGGCAACTTGCTAGCCATGTCTTTCTCCAATTGAACAATATACCCTTCCAAGCTGGCTTGTTTATGTCTTTCAAACATTGTATCAAGGTTTGCTCCTCCTTTGCAGTCCACGTCCTTCTCGTCACGTTTGAATTTTTTCTTTTTGAACAGTTGAGTTCAATATTACTTGACTGAGAGGCCATTTCTGTACACCTGCAAAATAATGAATAAATGGAACATGGTGAAAAGCAGCAATCAAATGCTTAAAAACCCTGCGTGCGGGGCAATGAAAACAAAGTTTAGTGGCTATGTGGGGAAAAACAAGATTATTGGACTATGACATGAGCACTACGATGTAGTCCACTCACTTCTGATGTTGTTCATCAAGCATAATAGCAAGAAAATGGCAGGAACAAGCAGAGCATAATAAACTTCAAAGTTACAGTGAAAATAATAGGAACATAATCAGAGGATAAATTAGCAGGAACACAATCATGCTCGTCAACTTTAAAATGCAGCTTATAAGTAAGAGACAAAATAAGACAACAAGCAAAGCCGAAACACAAGTACAAACACAAATTTCTAATACACGACTTAATGTCTCACACTTGATGCTAACTTAGCCATGACTTAATGTCTAATACAACGTAATTAGTAACATTAATTATTCGACTCCTCTCCATGAATTTTACATATCGTGGACCATCTGATCCCTCATTGCTGTCCATTCGAGAGTTGTTTGCACCGAATCAACAAAATGCAGCTGTTCCATATATTCTACGTTATCATCGTCAGCTTCTTCCTCTACTTGGTCACCAATCAATATTTCCATCAGATCCATATCCATTGTCTTACGTATAAAATTATGGGGAATGCAACATGCTAGCACAATCCTCGCATGTATTTTGGGCGAATAATAAGAAGAACTCCTAAGTATGGCCCATCTCATCTTAAGAATGCCAAAGTATCTCTCGATCATATTGTGTGCTTGTGCATGCTTCATGTTAAAGAACTCCTCGTGATTTTGGGGTTGGTTTGCCCCATTACGCCACATAGCGAGATGATATTTTTGTTCACGATAAGGGGTCAAGAACCCTGGCCCATTTGTATAACCCGTATCAGCTAAATAATATTGACCTGAGTATACGTTATACAACTCACATTATTATGTGTTTTTCACATACTATTTAAAAAATAAAATAATGAATATCGAATTTACTATCTGGAATTTTCAACCCATTAGGTCTAGTCACAGCGTCACGTAAAACCCTACCATCTGCTGCCGAGTCTTCCCACCCGGGCAAGACATACACAAAGTTCATGTTTCTGTCACAAACTCCTAAGACATTTATGGCTATCTATCCCTTTCTCGTTCTGTATCTTCCTTTATTTGATTCAGGCACATTGACTTCAATATAGGTGCCATCTAATGCACCTAAGCATCCTTACAAGAAAAAATATTTGTAAGACATAAACTTAAAATATTCTCTCAAAATGAATATAAAATAGCTACTTTTGACTATTGAGCACCTCAAATGAGTTCCATCTCTCATCAGTCGAATTTGGAGGCACTGGGTCTGGTTGGACAAATAACATAGTCCCCAACTTCAGAATAGCTTTGAGTACCTCATGAAAGCAATGACTTATTGTCTCTTCCGATCTTTGCATGATTAAGCCAATGACACGATGCTTTGTGTGATGTTCAACCATGTGCATAAATATTGCTACTTTCTCCTCTACACTCACGTATTTCGAACTTGAAAAACCTCCAACATCCCGAACCAAATGACAAAGAGACGCGAATACGCTCCTACTCATTCGGAGTTGTTCAATACATATTCTGTCACTACTACTCACTAACGTATTAAGATAATCGATTTGATTAGGTAACTTCTCCTTCACACTATAGCATAACTTTTTTGTTGTATTTTCCATAATGTTCTTCCATTGCAAGGCTCACAACAAAAAGCATCAAAATGAAAATGAATTTCATCTCGTCCAAAATGGCATCAATCAAGACATATGCGATCATCTCTTCCTCTTTGGTTGGGTCCATTTCTTTCACATGTATAAAAACAAGGAATTAAAAATATGATATGACTACATATGTTTAAAATAAATTTTATCGATGTAAGTAAATGAAATAGCACAATTCAATCATGACTAAGAAATAAATCAAAGGTCATAAAAAGTTCACACACATGTCATTCATCAAACAATACCCACATATATCGACATATTTATGACAAAATATAAACAAGGATAATGTATCATTCAACAAAAGAAGGTTTTTTTGATGAATGAAAAAGGATAATGTATCATTCAACACACAGTAATCAGACAGCCATAAAATATCATATATGAACTGATATTTTGTATTTTAAGCTTATTGCAAGAGGAAAATGCATTGTGCACTTGTCCCCATACTATGACAAGAGCTTTTTGACAAGAGCAGGAATTTGACAATGCACTTATTGCAAGAATTTGACAAGAGCTTTTTACAATTGGACGTACTATGATATTATGTCCCCATAATTTGACATGATTCAAGCCTACATGAATGATGGTATAATCATAAGGCTGAGATTCACAATTAATGCTTATACTATGTATAAGCATGAATCATGTCAAATTGCTTGGATTCCCAAATCGACGTACTGGATAATTCATGAAGTACGGAGGGTAATATAGTATCATGTAAATAAAAAACTAACCTAGATGATGAATATAGAGAGGAATAATGTAGGTTGTCGACTTACCAAGATGATGTCGATTTGTCGAAGACGATTGTGAATTTATGCGAGGAAGGCTATGGAGATGAAGTTACAGAGGTTGAAGATGATTTGTTGATTTGGCAGAGGCTGAAATTGTGAAGGCAGATTTGATGGAGAAAGAAGGCTGATTAGGGTTTTGTAAATTGAGGATTTACTTGGAATTCCAATAATTATTGAGGGTAATATTGATCTAAAAATTCTAATCCCATTGACCCCTAATAAGGGGATTATTAGTGACACCCGAGGGGGTGTCACTATTAGTGAAGGGATTAGGTGGCTTATCAGGGGTAGGGGGATTATTAGTGCTGGCGTAAATAATCGTACTAAGCATGGGATAAGGGGGATAAAATAATCCCATCCCATCTTATCCTTGGTACCAAGCATGGCCTTGGGGATAGGTGATAGTACCTTGATCGCACGAGGATTTGTTATTAACCATTGGACCTATGTATTGGGGTTCTTCTAGAGTTAGGTTGAGCTTGCATCACAGTTGACTGTCTCGTGGTCTTAGTCCCATATCTCGAGTAGTCGAGTGTACTAAGTCTCTCGTCATAGCCTTACTTAGAGGATCAGCCAAATTCTTGCAGGACCTCACAAACACAATTGTAATGATACCACCCTGTATTATTTGTTTCATATAGTCATGTCTAAGACCGTAAGGACCCAAAAAATTCCGTAAAATTTAGTTTCAGGATAATTATCATGAATAGTAAATGATCGTATGTTATTTATTTTACGGGGTAAAAGGCTTGTTTGATTATATAATAGGGAAAGAATACCAAATATGAATGAAATGCAACCCTAATACGCAAATATGGGGAAATATGATCTTAATACGAAAATGTCGTATTTACACGAAAATGACCTAAACCTAATTTTGGCACTTATTTTTCTTTATGTCAATTTCTACTCCATTAAATTAATTGTCCACTAAATATCCACTAATTACCAACTAAATACCCACTAATTATCCACTTAAACTATTCTGATTGTGTACTTTCCTATAAGTACAAGCTCTCTTCTCCTTGAAAATTTCTTACAAACACAAAACAAAACACTGCTTACCATACAAGATTAGAGTTAAACAAGAGAAGAGAAGAAGGAGAAGTTTGAGGAGAAGAGGAGAAGCTAGGTGGTAAGGCGAGTACGACAAGGATCCTTCATCGTTATTAAGAGAAGGTGATCATCTTGATCAGAAATTTTGTGGAAAATTATACACTCTTTGATAAATTTTGACATTAATATATGTTGAATTCTCACATGTTTAGTTCCTAATGAAGTTAATAAATCAAGATTTGAAGTTTTGAATCTCAAGATATAAATCAAAATGTGAGAATATATCAACCTGTAAAAAACGGATTATAGGGATGACTTTGTGGCTTAATATGGAATTATATAGTAGGCTTTATAAGGCAAGTCTTATATCACTGGAAAGGTATGGAAGTTTAGTTTCTTTGACAGTTTAAAAATAATTTTTTGGACTTATATGTAGAGAGTATAAACTATTTAGTGAAATAAGATCAAACTATCTAAACTAGCAAAAAATATTAACTTGAACTAATTAACTGCTACTATTGGTAAGATTTTACAATGGAAACTTTAATTTACCGGAAAGATTATGAAGTTTAGTATATGTTGAATTTTACGGAATAGTTTTTGGAGTTGTATACCAAAAGTTATAGATTTAAGTACATCCAAAGGTCATGTTGGACAGAACCTGGGACACCCGTTCCAAAGGCCGAAAAAGTCGTTGCAAAGGCTAGGACGCTCATTCTAGAGATTGGGACGCCTGTTTCAGAGATTCGGACACCCATTCCAGAGGTCGGGATGCCCGTGCCAGAGGTCGGGATGTCGTCTTAGAACTTTCTTGACCGAGAATGATCGTTTTGACCCCAAAACAACGTCAAATATTCACAATTACCACTAATGATATTCATTATACAAAATCATCACCATGGACAATCAAAATAAGTATCAAAGGCTTGTACAAAACTCAATAACACCTCATAATATTAATATGATGGTATTTCATGAAGTACGAACAAATATGTTTAATTGTATAACGCGAACAAACATTCACAAGGAAATGTATTAATATGTGAATCCTAATATGTTATAGGAGTTGGAGACACTGTTTGTTGGCACGTAAAGGAAAAGTCGAGCAGGTGTGCGTGAAAAGTGGTGTAAGAAGGCAACGTTTAGATTTATTGCGTGTGGCGATGCGTATTATTATACTATGAGTATAATAATATGCATTGGAATTTTTGGATGTATTCACTAAATTTGGCCGAAGTAAAATACCAACTGCAACAACTGTGTGTCATGACAAGATGATGTGTGTGTTTGTGTTATGCTTGATTACTGGTATAAAGAGGATGACTGAGTAAAAGGATTTTAAATCCATAATTGGTGAGATAACTCCTTGGTATAAAACATAAAGAGCGTTGTGTTTGTCGTTTATGTTATACAGTGATTTGGTGTGGACATTCTTTCATCGACCCTGTGAGGTCGTTTTGATATGAGGGAAGCTCACTGCAAGAGACCCTGGACTTCGGTTTGGCTAATCCCTTTTCGCAAATCTCCATTTTTCTAAAGCTGAATAAAGCTTGATAAGTTAAAATTGAATAAGTCTCGTCAAGGGTACAATTATAACGCTGAGGTTATCTATTGTCTGTCTTCACTGTGTTTTTGTGATGATAATTGTGAATTCCGGATTGTCATGATAGCTCCAAAGTACTGGAACAAAAGACCCAAGTGGTCATTTTTCTTTTCTTATTTTCTTCTCTCGTGTAACCTCTGATAAGGGGACCGACACATTATTGAGCTCATATGACTCACGGTTACTATTTTTCTGTGTTTTTCTCTTCTCTGTGTTTTCAGGGGCCAGAGACGGCGGGCAAGTGTGATATAAGTTATGATGCTAATATGCATCTACTGTATTGTAATTATGGACTAAGTGAGATATGAAATAAATGAGGAGTTTCCACGTTATTAGATAATATTATGGTTTATGTCTAAGAGAATTTTATTTATTTTTGTACATAAATCGGTTAAGTAATTTTTGGATAGCTGGGATGTTGGGACTCAGTAGCAGTGACGTCATTTTGTATTATTATCTGTTAACATATTGTGGAAAATCATGGCATTACAAAGACGTTTGTGTCTTGGCTTACCATTATAGGTACTACTATATGCCCTTGATAAGGTGGATATACTATCACAAAACAGTGAAATAGGAGGCATTGGTTTGGACTACACTTCGATGTCTAACAACATCTCTCTCATCCATTTGGCTTCCTTACACGTAGCAGCCAAGGCGATAAATTCGGATTCCATAGTTGAATGTGAGATACAAGTTTGTTTCTTGATGTCCCAAGAAACAACACCTCCAGCTAAGGTGAAGATCCATCCACTTGTGGATCTATTATCTCACATATTAGAAATCCAACTCGCGTCAGTGTATCCTTCAAATACACTAGGAAATCTACAATAGAATAGACTCAGACCATTGGACTTCTTGAGGTAGCCAAATAACCTTCCAGTGTTCCCCACTCAGACAACTGGTATATCTACTACGTTTGCTCACAGAATATGCTCACAGCCAGGATATTCTATTTGTACAATAGCTCTATTAGTATTTACTTCCAACTTAGCACCAGTTTCAAAAGATGTATTATACCCTTTGATAACCAAATGCTTAAACTTAGTCAAAATTTTCTCAATGTAGTGGGATTGATCCAATACAAAGCCCCCACTATGCTTTCTCACTTTAATACCCAAGATGGTATCTACTTCACCCAAGTCTTTCATCTTAAAAACTCAGGATAGATATTGCTTGGTTTCGTTTATTCCATCCACATTTGTACCAATGGTCAACGTATCATCCACGTATAAGCAAACTATCACAATATAGTCTTTTGTGCTCTTGGAATATTTGCATCTATCTGCATTGTTATGCCTAAAAACATGAGCTAGGATAGTAGTGTCAAACCTTTTGTGCCATTGTTTTGGTACTTGTTTCAAACCATAGAGAGATTTAACCAATCTGTACACTTTTGACTCACTGCCTGGTAAAACAAACCCTTTAGGTTGTTCCATGTATACCTCTTAGTTTGCATTCCCATTATGAAAGATGGTCTTAATGTCCATTTGATGGACAAAGAAATTTTTTAATGATTCTAATACAATGAGAATTTGAATCGAAGTGATACGGGTTACTGTCACATAAGTGTCAAAATAGTCTATTCCCTCTTTTTGTCTAAAACCCTTGGCTACTAATCTCGCTTTAAAAGTTGAGATTGTGCCATCTATATTATACGTCCTTTTAAAAACCTATCTGCATCCAGTAGGCTGAGAACCATGAGGAAGATTAGTTAACTCCCAAGTGTTATTACCTAGACTAGAATCCATTTCATCGTTTATAGCTTCCTTCCAAAAGATAGTGTCTCTTGAAGCCGTTGCTTCTTTAAACATTTCGGGATCTCCATCCAAACTAAACACATATGGGACTTTACTAAGCACATTGTTGTGTTGATTTCCTTCGATTAGAAAACATAATAATTGAGAAGAATCGGATCCAGGATCCAAATCTTTCTGTTTTCTAGCTTCAGTGTTCCTTCTAGGCTCAACAGTCTCCTTAGGAACATTAGGTTCCTCTATTGTAGACCTTATAGGACCTCTAGGCTTATCTCGAGGTGTCTCAAAGTTCTCTTCGTCGTTAGAAAACTTTGACTCAAAGAATTCCACGTCTCTCGATTTGACAATCACGCTAGACTCTAAATCTAGAAGTGTGTAGCCCTTGTTATTTTTAGCGTATCCAACAAACACACTTTTAATAGCTCTTGGGCCTAATTTTGTCCTTTGAGGTTGGAGAACTCTATAATAAGCCAAACACCCCATACTTTAAGATAATGTAGATTGGGCTTTTTATCTTTCCACGATTCATAGGGGCTAGTCTTCAAAGTCTTACTAGGTACCCAATTCAAAATGTGGCAAGCAGTGTGGAGAGCTTCACCCCAAAGATCAAAGGATGATTAATCATACAATTGATCGTCTCCATAATTGTACGATTCTTTCTTTAAGCTAAACCACTTTGTTGTGGTGTATAAGGAGCAATACGTTGATGAATGATGCCATTTTCTTCGGAAAATGCAAAAGCTTCATCTTTTGTTCGTAAGAAGTTTGCATAAACATATCTACTTGCATCATCAACATATGTGATAAAATAACGTATCACCCCTAGTTAACATGCCATTCATTTCGCATATATCAGAATGTATTAAATCTTGAAATTCACTTTTTCTTTCAACACTTTTGAAAGGTTTTCTATGCATTTTTTATTTAACACAAGTTTCACACTTGTCAAGTTCATTGTTACCAATGTCAATTAATTCCATCTTATGCATATTCTTTAAATTTCTCACATGCACATGTCCTAATCAATAATAGCAAAGAGAAATAGAATCACGAATGTAAGCAGAAGAGGTACTCATTTTATTGATAACATTCATTTGGTGCATCCCATTACAAGCATAACCTTTGCCAACAAACACACCTCCTTTAGTGATAATAACATGACAAGATTCAACAGATACACGAATGCCCTTCTTATCTAGCAAATCTACAAAAGTTAGATTTTTCCTAACTTTTGGTACATAAAAAACATTCAGTATTGTCAGGGTCTTTCAATAGGTGAAGTTGATTTCAATGGTCTCTTTACTTCCAACCCTGGCACGACACCATTCCCCATGAGCACTTCGTGTCCGGCAACCTTATCGAAGTTCTTAAAAAGAGACTTGTCATTGCAAACATGGACTATAGCGCTAGAATCAAGCCACCATCCAGCATTCTCAGAAGTTATGTTTACCTCAAACATCATGGTGACCCCAAGATTGTGCTCAGAAACCATAGCCACCAGGTTCTCCTCAACCATATTGGCGGTTCCACTATTGCGATATTTGCACTCACGGGCATAATGCCCTATAAAACCACAAACATGACACTTTCCATTTTTCTTGTTCTTGTTAGTTTTGTTAGATCCAATGTTGTATGTATTCTTCTTGAATTGGTTGCTATTCTTCTTCACTTTAAGAGAGTTCTTTGGATTCTTCCCTTCAGCCTCCACATAGTGCACCTTCAACTCACTTTGGACAAAATGAAACTTGTGACGTTTACGTGACTCTTCCTCAATTCGAACATGTTTCTCTAATTGGTGGAAAAAATAGTCCTCAGATTGATGCACTAGTTTCTTGGCATAGTCTTTTCAAGAAGGAGGAAGTTTTGCAACTATCGCTCCGACTTTAAAGACTCCAGGAGTGTGATGCCCACGACACTCAATTTGTTGACAATAACTTGTAACTCATGTACTTGTTCAAGAGTTGAGTTGTTATCTACCATCTTATAATCAATGTAGGTAGTGATAAGACAACGATTGATACCTTCCTCTATTGCTTTGTACTTGAATTTCAAAGCGGTCCATATTTCTCAAGCAGTCATGCCAATGGAACAAAGATCATAGAGCTTGTCTGAGAGAGTGATGAGAATATGCCCTCGACACATTGCTTCATCCTTGATGAGCTTTTGACGCTCTTGTTACCGCTTCTCGACCGCTGGTACATCTATGAGGTCTCCATCCTTAGGAATTGGATAGTTGGAAATTGGTGCCAAATTTGGATCGAGCAAGTAAATGATTTTGGGAGTCGAGAGAAGAAACATCATCTTCGATTGCCAATGACTAATGTTGGTGCCATCAAACTTGTCAAGTTTGACAAAGTCTTAATTCATGAGCTTGAGCGATTCAGAACTTTAAGAATGTTAGTGAAAATGGGTATGAAGATGTCAAATTGCATAGCAAATGAAAAGCTTGATAGCAGATAATCTATGTCCTTAAAGTTTTGAATCACCCCCACTACGTATGTAGTTTGCTAATGGGTTACAGGTGATCCTACTTTCAGGATACTCTCACTCACAAGGGGTAGGCCGTATTAGTAAACTTAAGACCTAACAAGATGGTATTTTAAGAGGTAGAAAGAAATAGGAGGAAGTGCAGATTATGAGTGTTTTTGTGGATGAATGTGTGTGTATCAAACCCTGACATTTGGCCTCTATTTAAAGTGCTCAAGGGACCTTAGGCATTCCATGTAACCTCCCACATCATAAAGATAAATGTCATGATTAGGGTATGCAAAGCACCATTATCACCTCACCATAAAGCCAAACATTATAATTAGGGTATATAGAACACCAAGAGAACTTATAACACCATCATCATAAGCACCTTAAGCATTTCAAAAGTCATTGGCTATTTAACTATTGAAATACCACACATGTTAGAATTTGTGAAGTTTTTTATGTTTGGTTTTCTAAACACTTTAACTTCTCTAACTCTTAACCATAATTTCTAACAGTTATCAAATAGTCAAACTTCGAAAATGTAATCGCAATCACAAGATTTTAATATCAAATAATGAATATTTCTAAGATAATCATCTCGCATTTCTGTTACGACCGAAGGTCCGTTGATTTTACTGTCACTAGTAAATTACTGTTACTAACCTAATTGGGTTAAATAGAACATTATAAATATAACATCAATATGCGAAATTTAAATAGCACAAATATAAGGGACATAGATTTACGTGAAAACCCTTACGGAAAAAACACGAGCGATCGTCGACGTTGAAGAAATCCACTAATCAACCAATGAGATATAAAAGAGCTCCACCGAACACCAAGCGTATAACAACAAGGGATAAAATTGACTCACTCCTATTACAAATTCCTTAAGTTCTCACTATATGTCCTTAAGCCCTCTAGAAAACATATGAGAAGAAAGCTTCCGATACAAATCTCCGTTTTGCTTCACCTTTGAACCACGCCTTTGCTCTGCCTAAAACCAAAAAAGAAAGTCCACAATATATATGCTCCCTTCCCTACATAGCACTCCACTAGATACATCAAAGCATGAGACAAGGAAGTCCCACACAAAGACAAAGCATGGACCTTGCACTTGATGACAATCCTAGCAAGACAAATCTCACACGCACAAGCCTCCCTTAGATAATACCATTTGGAGATAGGAATAATTCGAGATACAATGTCAATAAATCTCCACCTTGGCTTAAATCATCTCTGTGCATGAGAATCTTCATTGTCTTCGATAATCCTCCACTTAGACTGTAGGAAAACCTAGCCGTCCTCCATTCCTAAAAGCTTCAGATAATGATGAAACTTGGACATAGAAATTGGTTTTGTCAACATATCTGCTGGATTTTCTACAATAGTAATCTTGATCACCTTGATGTCCTTAATATCCCGTACAATGTAATAACGAATGTCAATGTTCTTTGTCCTCTCATAAAGCATTTGGTAATGAGTCAAACGAATGGCTGATGAACTGTGATAATGAACCACTGTGTTGTCTTGCTTCAAACCTAAGACCGAAGTCAAATGTCTCAACCAAATCTCTTCCTTCACAGCTGATGCTACAGCCATGAACTTTGCCTCTATAGTACTTAAAGCCACAGCATACTGTAAAGTTTCCTGCGAAGAAACTGGTCCATCGCAAAAAGTGAATACCTACCATGTAAGTGACTTTCGATGATCCAGATCTCCAGCATAGTCTGAATCTGAGAACCCCTCTACATTATCATTGCCTCCACCTCGCCTTAAATCATAGACGAGGCTCAATCCTAATGAATCCTCAAGATACCTAAGGATCCACTTCAAGGCTTGGCAGTGACCTATTATAGATCTGCTCATATAACGACTCACAACTGACCCTACCTGTGACAAATAGGGCCGAGTGCATACCATAGTGCATATCAAGGAACCAATTGCACTCGCACATAGCACTGAGGCTATACTCTTCACCTCTACCTCAGTCTTTGGTAAGAGCTCCAAAGATAGCTTGAAGTGTGCTGCAATGGGGTAGAAACTAGTTTGGCATCTTTCATGCCAAATCGATCAAGGACCTTCTCAATGTATTTCTTCTAGCTCAAAGTCAAGACCCCCATGCTTTCTATCTTTTCTGATCGCCATGCCCAAAATCTTCTTTGTTGGGCCGAAATCCTTCATATTGAACTCACTACTGAGTTGCGCCTTCAACGTGACAATCGTTCCTTTGCCTCTACCAGCGGTCAACATATCATCTATGAATAAAAAAAGATATACGTAACTCCCATCAGATTGCTGTTAATGATACACACACTGATTGTATGGGCTCCGTGTGTATCCAATGCTTGCTATATAAGTGTCAAACCTGTGATTCCACAGTCAGAGTGACTGCATCAATCCTTATAACGAGTTTTTCAGAAGACAGATTCGGTCTTCCATTCCTGACAATGAAAAACCCTTTAGGGGACACATATAGATCTCTTCTTCTAGCTCACCATGCAAAAACGTTATATTCACATCCATTTGCTCAAGTTTAGACCGAACTTTGCAACCAATACTAAAAGAATATTGATAGAAGTATCTCTAACTAAAGAAGAAAAGACCTTAGTGTAATCAATACCTTCCTTTTGTGTGAGCCTCCAATATGGCCTTGAATCTCACCTTGCCACCATCCCCTGTTTCTTTCTTCTTGAACACCAATTTGCACCCTACGGTGCGTTTTCCCTTCGGCAAACGAACTAGAGTCCAGGTGTTGTTCTTGTCCAAAGACTCTAGTTCCTCTTTCTCAGCTGTAGTCCACTAGGTATATTCCGAAACTAACGACGGCCTCCCTGAATGGAAAAAGATTATTCTCAACCGTCTCCCAAACAATGTGCGCATATGCCACCGAATCTGAATAACCGTATTGAACCGGGGGTCTGATCTCTCGTCGTTCTCGAACACGGCTAAAGTTGGTACTACTCTAGAGCTGGATTAGATCTTGTACTAGTGGCTTCACTCCTAGATCTTCTGTTTCTTGTAGAACTGGTTGTAAAACATTAGTCAGGATGCTAGGATCTGAGGATTCCCCATCCTGATGCTCCTCTTCATAGGCCGATCTCTCGATTAGTCGTGTTTGCTCCACTTGGTGCTAAATACACCCTTGTTGCTCAACTCTCTTGGCTAACATGACTCCTTGTCAAATGTGACACCTCTGTTGATGATGATCCCAGGTGATGATAGATCAGTAGAGTATAATCTGAACCCCTTCATTCCTAAGTTATACCTTCTCTTTGTTAACATGATAACGTTGGGCAATCGAAAACACAAAGGTTGGAGTAATTAGCCCATTTATCAGACCAAACCTCATAAGGTGTTTTCATAAATAATATTGGGGCGGGTGACCTGTTTACCACATAACATGCCGTCATAATAGCTTCAGCTCAAAACCTCTTTCTCAGCTCGGCCTCAATCGACATGCACCGAGCACCCTCCAAAAGCTTCTGGTTCATGCGTACTGCTATCTCATTTTGCTAAGGTGTATAAATGACAGTACAATGCCTCACAATGCCTTGTCCTTGAAGAACTCCAAAAAATTGTTTGTTCACAAATTTAATCCCGTTGTTGGATCAAAGTCTCATGATCTACCTGTTGATCTGTATATCAATCAACTCTAACCACTCCTTGAAGGTCTCAAATACCTCCGATTTCTCTTTCAAGGAATATACTTAGACTATTGGATAAAAGCCCTAAGAAATTGATGACAAACAAAATATCTTATAAAAAATCACTAAGGCAGAAAAGGATCTAATCCAAAGGACAAAAGGGTTAAACTCAGTAAGTCCGCAGATTTGGGAATCACTAGAGTGCAGATGTATTGGTTTAGGACTTCTGGTCAGAAGGATAGACTAAGACAGCAGAGTGGGTTTCAGAATGCACAGAACGGACCAAGTCTTTGATTAGAATGGAAGGTTCTTTACTGAAAGGCTAATTGTTCTTGTGCTAAGCTAATCAGCAGAGTGGAACAATAGAGCTAGGTATAGAAAAAAAATCGCGTCAAAGTGACAGTCTCAACAGGCTGGATTAATCTCAAGTCATTTTCAGGAGCGTTGGAAAATGACTTTTGGACACTTCTTGATCGAAATCGATGGGTGGGATTATTTGGAAGTACAAAATGGGAAACGGCTAGTGAATGAGCCTTGTCTATAAATCAAGATGGAATTCTTCCAAACGAACTGACTGAAAAAAGATATCAAGAAGGAATGGAAAAGATGAACACATATATCCCAGAGAAGGGACAACTTCTAAAAACATACTTTCATGAAAAATATGAATACCTAGCTGACGTGCTCAAGCAATGCCTTCTGGTGGTAGAGGGCTCAAAGGATCATGTCAACCAAAACCAACTAAAAATGATGACTGGTCTTGTGTTTGGTGAGAAGCAATATTGGAGCAAGTTGGTGTTCAACCCATTCTCAAAAAGGTTAAAGGACAAAAAAAGACCATGATTTTGGCAGGCTCATAATTCTGCTGATGAAAAAGAAGTTGAACGTCAGCCCTAAGGAAGGTATAGCTATCAAGACTAACAAGAGAATAGGGGTTTCATCCTGAAACTCATGAGAAAGCCCCCAGCTACATTTGAAAAGAAGCAAAAGGGTAAGCCATCTCCATCACAGGAGTTAAAGAAGGCACCTCAAAAAAGAAAGCCAACAGAACTAGTTGAAAAAAAATAATTAGAAAAGCACTAGCAAAACAACTAAAGAGGAAAGAACCAACTCCACCACTAACAGAATCATCAACAACTCCAACAACACAATCACACAAAGCAACTCCAATAGAAAAGGAAGCAGAGCATACTGTAAATCAAAGAGGCATCACTATCCTTCGCAGCACCAAACCAAACCTATCTTCTTCCTTCTCCAGCCATCATCACCACACCATCACAACAACCACTCAGACACCAGCCACCAAGCACACCATACCAACACCTTCGCCAGCACGCCATCATCATCCCCAGTCGACGATCACCCTCCGTAGCCAAACTGCAGCACACAGCATCCCAACAGTGCTCCTTCACTGCGTACCAACCCAATCCGCGCTACCACTATCGCATCACTGTTGTACTCACTGTCGCCTAAGATTGCGAGCACCACCCCACCACCAAAACAACGAGGAGCAGTCGCACAACTTCTTTTCCCCGTCTCTGTCGTCGGTGACCTTTCCCAATAACCGGCGAGTCCCACCGGTCGGAGATCACCTCCCTAGCTACCGGAGTTTGATGCCCAGCCTTCTCAGTAATTAGGGAGGAAAATAAGCTGCTCCCCTTCTCCGTTTTCCTTTGGTGTCAGAGCTTCTCCTTCCACCAACGACATTGTCGGAAGCACAGTAGTAGCGGTAACATCCCTAGCAAGGACAGGGACTGTGGTCTCTTGTTGCTCGGGTTCTAGGGTTTCAAGGGTTTTGAAGTGGTTGGGGTTTTTCATGCTACAAATGTAACCTAACCCCTATCGATCCATCTTGTACTTAATGATTTGTGTATATGATGTAAGGTGGCGATTATGATGAGGAGAGTACCGTTAGGAGGGCGATGATATGCTTGGTTGAATGCTCGGTGTGTTAAGGCGTCAAGGGAACTACGGTTTCGATATTATATGCATGGTTACGTGTATGAGGTTATGGGCCACTTTTTGCATGATACTCATGATCCCAGAGTGCCACAGGTGTGTGACGTTGTATGTACGTATTCTTGGTGAGGGAATACGATAGTTATGCATAATCACTAAAAGGGTACTAAATATAACAAGGGGGGTCGGGTTATAATAACAAGCCTTGACATTGGGATCGGGATATGGGATGATTGTTTTACTTGTTTGAAGTGTGATGTGGGGTATTGGAGTTGAAATGGGCTAGAATACGCACCATTATAACATATATACCCTCTTATGAAATAAATGAAAACAACCCTAAAATGCTTAAATTAAAAGGACACGAGAACGTGAAGTTGGTTCCACTATCTATGTGATGTGAACTAATAAAAAACGAATAAAACACTATTATGAATCTGTTGCGCGTCTTTTTTTGAATCTGTTGGTTCGTTGGTCTTTTTCCTTAAAAATATTATGAAGGTTAAGCATGGCGTCCCTTCTTAGGTCTGGTGTGAACATTGTCGTATCTCGCACGTCACGTAAGTGATCTCTCGATCTCGCATTCAATGTGAGAGTATTTGGTCGAGTTCTCAATACAAAACTATCATCTCGGAGTCAAATCATATCATGGATCATACAACAAGTGATCAATTCGTCCAAGCATTAGGCATAACCATGTACCATAATCACAAAACAATCAAAACTAGATTAACAATATAAAAGTGACATCAATACAATCATCCGACAATACCACAACCCTAACGTAAGGTTTAACTCATGATTCGAGTACCAAGACATTACAAAAAACACCTAACCTGCATGGAAATCATCATAGTACAAACGATAATCAAAACAAGTCAAGAATGTTAAACCGATCACGAGATGGAATCCGGATAAATCCAATGAAAATCCACGGCGTAGTGCCACAAAGCATCCGGGCGTTTTGGTGTTTAAACTGGTTAACTGGTGGCAACAATTTCATCATTGCACTCGGGCATGGTGTTACAAAGCGCCCGAGCGTTTTGTTGTTTTTATTGGTCACTTGTTGGGGCTCTATCTTCACGCTCCGGACTCCGTTTGCCTCCTTTTTTGTTATGTTACGACCGTCTTTTTCTTCCTTTATGTTCTCCTAACATAAACAAACATAAAAATATATCAACAACCTCATGTATAGTCATTTTAATCCAAATACATGTGAAATATACAACAAACGATGACGATAACGAAGACAAACATAAGTAGGAATCCTACATATTTCACCCTAAACAACTCCATCAAGCTTGAGTTATTGCTTGTCCTCAAGCAATGAAATACAGACGAAATCAAAAGGACATTAATGTGCCAAACGTTTACAATCCTAACAATCGGGTGTTACCACTCATTGTATTCTACAGGCCGATTCATCAACCCCATGGAATTACTTGCATGAACATATCCTAGTTTCACAAGATTGAGTCCATAACAAGCACCTCTCACCATCCCATGATCGTCAGGATCATTTTACATAAACTCTCAAATCATAATCATGCAAGCATAATGGTTCGGGACCAATAATACAACAAGCTAAAAGTATTCACATACCAACGACCCTCTTACCCAAACCAAATGTGCAATTATGATCCAAGATGAGTCCGGGACCAATAAAAGTTCAAGATATGGAAAAGGAGGTTGGCTATTTGGTTATTTGGAGCTCGAGTTTAAAATGGTAAGAATATAGTGAGGGTCATGACATCAGCGTACTTCTAAACCCATCCTCATCAAGGCATTGTGCCTTGCGTAAAAACACACCAACTACACTTAACCAATGATATAAAATTCTCAAGTCACCCCTTTATTAGGATTGGTGATTTTTCGAGTTACAACAACCTTAACACAATGAAGAGCACATATTGCTCGTTGATTTGTTTTCTTTCCTTTTTTATTTTTACGAGCATACAACAAAGAGCATGGCACTACGGCCTCGACACATTGTATGCCATTTTACATAAGCAATGAAAGAACAAAGGCTCTTCGGCCTTGGCACATTGTGTGCCATAATACATCGTTACAAACCACCCATACAATAACCCTCCTATCGCCCCCTTGACTCGTACACAAAATAGGGTTCGAAAGGGTTCTTTTTGTGGAGTTTCATGGCATGACAATTCGAAAACAACTCCAATGTCGAGTGTACACATGCCCAATCAAACAATATATATCATCCACATATGAGATGCAAAGGATAAAATTGGAGGGGGTTAGCGTTCGGTAAAGGAGGTCTAGGGGTTTGTGGCAACACATAAAAAGATATCAATGATCAACAATTGCTCACCTCGCTGTCTTACCACCAATTGAGTAGCTAGTAACTTCCAGCTCGATGTGTTATAAGAGTCTAGTCCTATCATTGCCTGACTCTCCCGTGTTTAGTCCGTAAAACGTGAATTTGTTCCGAGTACAATCAAGTGATATGTCGGATGGAGTCCCACTATAAGTTCGATGGGAGTATCAACTTAGCCATCCTAAATTCTAGGATAACACCCTCTCACCATCTTGTTCTAACGTTTAAATACATCTTCATGCTCCCTAAAGCTCATCTAACTTTCTAGAGCAATCACGACAAGTGCTAACTCAAACCTACTCGATCCTTGTCCATACATCCACCATTCAAAACTTCACATCAACCACGACGCATAACCTAATCTTAGACGTGACACCACATTAATTTGACTCCAACTCCCTCTAGTTTAATTTGAGCATACTCTGAATGCGATAAAAGAAATTCAAGGAAAAAAGAGTTGGAGTGAGCTCGCCTCAATGTGATCAATTGCGGTGCAATTCCGAAGGACTCTTGTCCTCGTGGCGTGCTCCTTTGCCTATCCTTGCCCTTATCCAAGTTTGATTGCCGTTTCCTGAACGACTCATTACGAATTACCATTTTCTCGTCTCAAGGCACGCCTCGACATTCGTCATGAGTTCCTTTATTCGACTTGCTACCTACAAAACGAAACGACATAAAACACATAACAAACGCTACATACAAACTAACTATGTCGGAAACAACTTATTGAATACAAGAAAACTCCCTCGTGGGTTGCCTCCCACGTAGTGCTTGGTTTAATGTCCTCAGCCCGACGTCTTGAAATTCTCAACCCGTCTTTGCATTCTCTCGATGGATACATGACTTAAGTACTTAATCATTCCTTGTCGAGCCAGTTCCATATGATTTCCGAGAAACCGCTTCTCAATCCATGCTTTACTTGATCCATAAGAGTTTTGCGGTGCTTCTTCGTACCTATAATGGGGAGAATGATCAAATGTATCACGATAACTCTTAGCACAACAACGATTATATTTTAAAATGTCTTCCTAATCCTAAGGCGATGAGTGTTCGTTCCACAAGATCATGCCTTTTGAAAATCTAAGGCACAATAGTTGTATTCAGTGCAATCTTTCCCCTTAGGTCATAGACCTCTTTCTCTAAATCATTGTTTTTTGACACAAGGTTCTCATTCTCAACTTTCAAGTATGATTCAAAGATTCCAACGACTCGATGTTTTTCAATAATGTCTCAATGACTTGATGTTGCTCCCTTACTACGACCTCAAGAGACTCATCAAGATCATTATACTTAGCATTGGCACAAAGAGAGATATGAGAGGTCGAAGTCATACCTTTGAGACAAGCCTCAAGCTTATCTAGAGAACTTGTTACCTCATTTTAAAGCTTTGGATCTAGAACTTTCTCCTTTGAGTTATCTTCAAATACCGTAATCTTGTAGCACGAGTCATGAGTGCTCAAGGCATTTGACGTCTTGAATACCTTCAAAATAGCATCCTCCTCTTCAACTTGGAGTTTAAACTCTCTACTTTTGACGTCGATCAATGCACCTCCGATTGCCAGGATAATCGACACATTTTCATCTTCTTCCATGTCCAAGATTACAAAATCAGTGGGAAAGAAGAACCGATCAACCTTTACGAGCACGTCCTTAAGCAATCCTCTCGGATGAGTGAGGGAACGATCCGCCATTTGTAGAGTCATATAAGTGGGCTTTAGATCCTTGATTCCAAGCTTCCTACAAAAAGAATAGGGCATCAAGTTAATAGAGGCACCCAAATCACATAAGGCCTTCTCTACTTTAACTTTCCCGATGGTACACGGGATTGTGAAACTCACGGGGTCCTTGAGCTTTTGAGGTAGCTTCCATTGGATGATGGCACTACACTCCTCGTTGAGCTTAACATTCTTAATCTCCTCAAGTTTCCTCTTGTTTGACAAGATTTCCTTTATGAACTATGCATACAAAGCATTTGCACTAAGGCATCCGTGAATAGAATGTTGATGCGTAACCTTCAAAAGACTTGCAAGAACTTCTCAAATTGCTTGCCTAGCTTATGTTTGGCGAACTGTTGAGGAAATGGAATTTTGGATACATAAGGAGGGGGATTGCCCGGAAAAAGCTTAGATGTGAGCTCCTTAGGGGGAGAAGTCTCTTCATTGGCATGCTCCGTTGGTGGTTCATGGATAGACTCATTCCCCTTGGTAGTGTCGGGTTCCTTCTTCTTTTGAGGCTCATCCTCTTTAGGCCATTTCGGATCCTTCAAAGTCGTTCCGATCCTCGTAAAGATCGCCTTGACATGTTCAATCCGATTCTTTTCTGCGGTGCTCGAAAGTTGGCCTTGTGGACGGTTGGTTAGGAGTGTTGCTATTTGGCCCACTTGTGTCTCCAATTTCATCAAGGCAGTTCCATTCATTAATATGGTCTCATAGTGTTGGAAGTTCCCGTCCGTCTTAGCTATATATTCAGCTAGGATGTCTTCAAGGTCAGGCTTTGTCGGTTGAGGAGGATTCGAATTGAAACCCGAAGGAGTGAGAGCGGCTTGGTTGTTCTTCCATGAGAAACCCGAATAGTTCGGATTGTAATAATTGTTGTTTCCTTGAGTAGGTCGCATGAATCCTTGCCCATACGTCATTTGATCCATGGGTTAAGGTTGCACCATGTGAGCATGCAAGTGGCATTCATTGCTTCCATATCACAAAGAGGAGAAGAAGGTGTTTAGATTGCATGCACTTGGGCATTTGAGGAGCTCGTCGATAGGGCACTCACTTGCTTCATGAGAGCATCAAGTTGCTTCATGATTGAGGTAGAGGTGTCAAGTTCTAGCATACCCGGTGCCGTCTTTTGGACTTGCCTTTCACTCGGTCATTGATAGGAGTTATTCGTCATGGAATCAAGTAGATCACAAGTTTTCCGGTAGTCAAGATTCGTAAACGATCCCTTGGCCACCACATCAAGGGAAACCCAAAGCTCATGGTGGAGTCCCTTAAAGAAACTCTCAATTTGTATCAAAACAGGTAACCCATGATGCGGACACTTCTTGAGCAACTCCTTGAACCATTTCTATGCCTCATGTAGAGTCTCCGTGTCGTATTGGGCAAAGGATGTGATGTCGGTTCGGAGTTTGGTGGACAAGGCTGGAGAAAAGAACTTTGCTAGAAACTTTTGTGCATTGTCAATCCAAGTGTGAATAGAAGCCTATGGGAGGTTGAAGAGCCACTCCGACGCCTTCCCCTTTAAAGAGAAAGGAAAGAGAAAGAGTGGGATTGCCTCCTCCGTTACGCCGTTGACTTTGATAGTGTTAGCTCTCATTAGGAACTTCGCCAAGTGATTGTTGGGCATTCACGTGGAAGTCCACTAAACGGCTCGCCTTGAATTATGTTGATGAGGGAAGGCTTGATCTCAAAATTCCGAGCATCAATAGTAGGCGTGACGATCATGCTATACTCATTAAGAACCTTCAGCATCGCTTGCTCTTTTATCGATGGCATAGCCGGTGGAGATGGATTGATTCCCGCTAGGCCCACTTGAATTGTTGCTTGGATCGCCGCTTAAATTTGTGCTTGGATGTCCATCGGTTGGTTTGGAGGTTGGGGAGCGTTATGATACGCCCCACACCCCAAGAGTTGGTTTTGGTAATCTTGTGGATCCATTGAAGATGATATTGCACGAGAGGTTACTTTTTGTTGCTTGCGGAGTTGCCTGAAAGTCCGTTCAATCTCAGGGTCGAAAGGTTGTAATAAACCGTGAGACAAACGTTGCATGCATGAAATGAGTCGCCTATAAAAGACCACAATCACACAACACAAACTCAATAGATTGCAAAAGATAAAGATAAGATAGAAAAACCAAGAAAAGATAAATGTTTAATCACAAGGAAACTATTAGCTCCGATGGTAGAGATTAAGTCCCCGAGAATGGTGTCAAAAACTTGTTCGCGACTTTGTATACGCCTAAACGCAAGTATTCGTGTCGTAGCAAAAAATAAAAATGAGTATGTGAGTTATCGTCCCACGAGGACTTAGATCTAGCGACCGAAGTAATGATAGTGTTCCTTTGGTTAAATAATCAAAACATGATAAGTTGTTACGTGACACAAAGGGTTCTACTAACTAAACTAAACTAATCGAAATCAAATGCACTCAAATATCAAAGATTGGGGTTCTAGATATGTGAAAAGGTAGGGTTGCGACTTTTTCTTCCGATTGTATCTAGTCATTATGTCGTTTCACTAGCTACTCATGAGTCGTGGTTATAGATGGATCCCTAAGGTGTAATCCACATTCTCTCGAGCCCTAGACTACGTCAAACTAAACGCCACCTTTAACACCTCTCGGTGAGAGACCATCATGTTATGGTGAGCATGAAGTTCATGGTTTCCTAACATATCTCGTACGTCACGCAAGCGATCTCTCGATCTCGCGTTCAATCTGTTGATATGTGGTCGAGTTCTCGATAAGAAACTATCCTATCGGAGTCAAATCATATCATGGATTATACAAAACATTCAATTTGTCGAAGCATTAAGCATAACCACATACCATAACCACAAAACAATCATAACTAGATTAACAACATAAAAGTGGCATCAATACAATCATCCGACTACATCACAACCCTAACGCAAGGTTTAACTCATAATTCGAGTACTAAGACAATACAACAAACATATAACGTGCATGAAAATCATCATAGTACAAACGATAATGAAAACAAGACAAGAACGTTAAACTGATCACGAGACAAAATACAGATCAATCCAATGAAAATCCTCGACGTTGCTTCGTTCCCGATGAATCATGGCCTCCACCCCTCAAAGAGATCACCCAAACTTCTCTTTTCTCGTGTATGATGTGGGATGAAGTTCAATCAATATGATTTGGGGCTAAAAAGGAGTATTTATAGGCATTTAGGGACGTGAAGACGCGCCCGGGCATAGTGGTATAAAGCGCCCAAGGTTTCTGGTGTTTTAATTGGTTTACTGGTGGCAGCAATTTCATCATTGCGTCCGGACGTGGTGTTTTTACTTGTTCCTGGTCGGAGCTCTATCTTCATGCTCTGGACTCTGTTTGCCTCTGCTTCCTTTGCATTACAATCGTCTTTTCTTCCTTTATGCTCTTCTAACATAAACAAACATAAAAATATATCAACAACCTCAAGTATAAGCATTTTAATCCAAATACATGTGAAATATACACAAACGATGACGATAACGAAAACAAACACAAGTAGGAATCATACATATTTCACCCTAAACAAAACTGAAGGGGCAACACTAAATGACACAACAGAACAGTTAGCTATAGTAGCAATAGAGGAGACATCAACAAACCAGCAGAACAAACATACCAAGGCTATTTAGCTGAGCTTTGAGGTTGTTTAAGAGGAGGCTAATGTATTAGACCAACATGAACAAGAAAGCCCTCCTCAACCAGCACTCATGTCACCTGATATGGACTAATACAGTTGGGGGAAAACCAAATGGAGGTTGTCACGGCAAACGAAGTGGCAATTATACCAGCCAAATCCCTGATAATGGACCACTAGATAAAATAGACTTAGATCCTTGAGCAGAGCGACATGGTGATCCACACAGAGGCTAATGTGATGGATCAAGATCAAACGAGGAGCTCTCCTCCACAACAAGAGCTTATTTCAACATAAATAGAATCAACACAACCAGAAGGATCTCAAATGGAGTTTGTGACAATAGACCAAGCTATCCGGCCACAGACATCAGAAGGGCAACAACCAGCAGAAGGACAAAGTGACTCTACTACGCCAACTAAAACAGATAAAGTAGTCTACAAAAGAAAAATCATCTGAACTATGCTACCACCATCAATTAGTAACAATCCCCTACAGAAGAGAGAAGAGTATGGGTTCTTGGTCATTGAACAAAGGAAAACTCTTTGCTCTTCTTACGGTGAGAAGATTCCACCCAGGCCCTTGTTCATGCAAAGAAACTAACCCAAAAAGACGAAGTTCACAAGCAAGCTTACCAAAAAGGCAACCAACAAGAAGAAAGACACTTTAGTACAAACATCTGACTCACATGATGAGAAACCAAAAGAGTTTGACCCCTTATTCGAGCACTTTGGCAATTGACATCGGCATTGGAGGCCTATACACACTTCAAATGGAAGAACACCAACACTCTATGAAAAATTACTAACAAATCTTTTGAAGAGAATGAATGTTGTTTTTGTGTCCAGACAAGTGAGAGAGGACAAATCAGACGGGCTATTGGAGAGTTACTAGAAATTGAACAGGAATTCGAAGGACTGCAGGGTGTACAAGTGAATGAAAGTGATGATCCTCTGAACGTCAACATGAGAAATGAACTGATAGAGTAGCTCAAATAAACATAAACTGCAGAGATGACCATCATTCTTGTTCCTCAGACCACTTCAGCAGGCCTAACCATTCCTAAAAAGGTAGGGACTACCACCTCCATTCACCCAAATGACTGGAGACCAAAGAGGAAGCCTAAGAGAGCTAAGCTACCCAAAGAAAAATTTCTACACACCATCAGAACGCATGTAATCACTGAACAAACTCAGAAGATGCTAGAGTACCAACCAGAGATACTCGATGAAGAGGAAGAAGAAACAACTGTAAGGGCCTTGTTGGAAAGCACAAGGCAAGAGGTCATGAGAGAGAAGCATAAACCACATGCAGTTGTGGTTGTAAGCTGAAGAGTCCTAGACAACATCATAGAGTAAAGGTTGGAGAAGGTGGACTCAAGAGCAATTACATCAGAGAAGTTTGTCATTGATGAAATCTTACTTATGAAGATACAAGAAATCTTTGAGAAGTACAACCACAAAAACTTATACAACATTAAAAAACTCATTGAGGCCAGCATAGCAGTAGTAGAAGGGGCTAGATGAGGAGATGATGATGATGCTCCTCCAAGAGATCACCAAGATGATGATGATGACGTGGATAAGTTGATTGACAGCATAACCCTAGCATAGGGAGAACAGCAACACGAAGGGCTAAGCAAATCAATAAAAGCAGCAGACCCACTACTGATGATTTAAGGGTCAACAACACAGGAACTAACTTCAACCAATGTAACTATGACGGAAAGATCTGAACCAGTTGAAGAAGCACCTACTCAAGAGGAGATAACCACAGATGACTACCCTAATGCCGCTACTCCACTTCAAATCAAACAGGAAATGGTTGAGGAAGTATACACCATCAGAGACTCAACCTCTCGAGATGGACAACAAGGAGAGCCTACATCAGCAAACTAAGAAAATATAGTTGAGAATCAAGTTATTGTGATAGAGGATAATTTAGTCAGGGAGGAAGAACAAGCACAAGTGCAGCAAACTCAGGCAATAGAGGAAATAGAAGCAGAAGACACAGCAAAGCAAACCACTCAAGCACCACAAATCATCATTCCAACAACAACAACAGTCTCAGAAACTCCCAGAACGTCACTGATTTAGACTCTTAAGTGGGAAGAGTCTATCTTTCATAACTTATCTCCAATAACCAATGATGCGCCCATAACTGCCTCTCAAAGGCAGTTTGCTCAGAGTTAGAGGAGGTCATGAAAGATCCATCTTTAAAAAAAACTGTCGAAACAGCGAAGAAGCTGCTTGACTCGTTCAACGAGGTTGTTATACAGTCAGTCAATTTCTCAGCAGAGAAGATCCTCACAAAGGTAATGGAATCAGGATGAGCACGCAGAAAGACAGACCACTACTCCAAACGTACTTCAACAAGAGTTTACAAGACAAGAAACAACTCATTTTGCACCAAAATTTCTTACAACACAATATGAGACACAACTTAGAAGAGTAGAAGAACCAGAAATCAGACATGTTAGTCCACTCAAAATTCTTCCAACAGAGACTTTCTCATCTGAAGCTATGCTGACTGAGCTATATAAGACAGTTTGAAGCAAGTATTGATCTACTCATCCACAAGCTCCACGATGACTTTGTTATGGAAACTCAGGAAATTGTCCGATGTACTGTCTATACACAAAGAGAAATTGAGGAGAAACACAGGCTGACTCAAAGCAAGATCACACAACTGGCCCTTGCAAGCTTTCTAACTAGCAAGGCAATTCAAAAACTTGGAGCTGCTCAAAAGACAATGGAGATCACCATGGAAACCCATCATATAAAGCAGTTCAAGGATCTAGACACGATCAAGAATAGATTAAAGCCTCTGGTAGACAGTCAGGAAGATGACAAATTTCACCTCAACCAAAGACTTGATAACATCATGACAACCATAGAAGCACACAAAAAGGAGACATCCACTAAGTTGAAGCCATTCAATCTATCCTCGCATCTCTCAAAGGCACTGTTAAGAACCTCCCTTCAATTAGTGATGACAAAAAGGGAAAAAATATACAGGACTCGGAGCTTGAGGCTTCAAGGCAACTTCTCACACACCATGCAGCGGAGATTGATAGGATCTACATTGAAAGAATCTACACACCAGAAGAAATAGCCGCACAAGAAGAAGCCATATTGACCCCAGTAGAGAGAGAGCAACGAAAGGGAAAAAAAGGATCAAAAGAGAGGGATACCATGCCCAATACTACAAGGATTCTTCTGGTAAAAAACATAGGTCAGAAAGCCAGCAGAAGACTTCAAGAATGCAACAACAAAGTGGAAGAAGCTCTCATTGTCAAAAGGGTGAACCTCAACAGCAAAGAAGGGATGAACAGAAAGGTAGCAGAAGCAATAATTTTGATACTTCGAGATTTGAACTTAGAAAAAAAGATAGATCCAGATCACCACCCAAGGATCCAAAAGTAGAGAAACATGGAGGATATTACTACAATAGATAAAGAGGTAGAAAAAGAAATGTCCAAGTAGTCGGCTCAATCTCATCAACAATAAATTTTCTAACTCTTCAGAAAAGTCCAGATTCTATGTGAGTTAAGGAGTGTTTTGCTATCATAAATTTACAGAGTGATTATTGGATCAAAGCCGCAAGAAATTGATGATAAGCAAAATAGCTTCTAAGAAATCATTAAGGTAGCAAAGGATCTTACCCAAAGGATAGAAGGGTGAAAATCAGTAAGTCAGTAGATGCATATTTGAAAATCAGCAGAGTGCAGATACACTAGTTCAGGATTTAAGGTTAGATGCATAAACTACGGCAGCAGAGTGGGTTTCATAATACAAAGAACAGGTCCAGTCATATGATCAGAATGAAAGGTTCTTTACTGAAAGGCTAATTCTTCTTCTATACAATAAAGTTTGGTACAAGACAAAAATCCTACGTCACAATGACAGTCTGAACAGGCTGAATTAATCTTAGGTCATTTTCAAAAGGATTGAAAGTTGGCTTTTGGACAATTCTTGATCAAAATCGATGTTTGGGATTATTTCGAAGTATAAATTGTGCAACGGCTGGTGAATGAGCCTTGTCTATAAATATGAGATAGCAGTAGAGTCTCAGTAGTTGATTCTGATTGAAAAATACACGAGTGCTAACATTGCTGTGATATAAGAGAGATCAAGTTAGTTGAACAAGTGATGCATCAAACGATCTCAGAGGCTCAGAAAAAATTGAAGAAAGTATCCTGTTGAAGGCTAACTAATTTAGTGAAGAAATCAGAAGAGCTCTAGGGAATCACTTTAAGGAAGGTGGGTAGTATGTAGACTGCACAAAGTGTGTCCTCTGTAAGAAGGTTAAAGGTGAACCAAAAGTGAAAAACCCCTTAGTTGGTTACACTGACAACTAAGGGAAGAGTGGACTTATGCTTTAAAGTTCAATTGAACTCTATTATCAAAACCACTATAAATCTTGTGTGCATTTACATTTCTTATACTTATTTTATTGTCAATAGTTTTGACTTAGGAAAAAATATGATAAAATCACGAGCATAAGTATCGTACAGTTAAGAGAAACAACTTCTTCTACTCACTACAGCAATCACTTTACTGAGACACCAGAGTCTTATCACCACTATCAGTAGAGTGAAATAAAAGACTTCTGAAAAGAAAAAAAAAAGAAAAAAAGATTAGCCTATTC